>JAAXOA010001244.1:0-16801 GCA_036561885.1 Salina celebensis
TTGAATACACACCGATAAACTGTTTCCTGTGTAGGGGTGTTAACCGAGATAACAGAATTATTGAGAAAGAAAAAAGAGTAATAATTCGTGGTTTCTTGCTATTTTTGCAGACAAACGAACTAAGGCCTGTTCTCTATTCAACCTACACTTAAGGATTTTTGCGTGGAAACATTTTCCGGTAAGTTTTATCACAACTTTTTTAACCATAGACGAGGAAATCGAGTTTTAACTTGATTGGAACCGTAAACAAGTCTATAAATAATACTATTAAAATTCAGAGTATGACAGGGACGCAAAAGTTCACGACACTCTAATGAAGAGTCTTACATGAATGTAGTTTTAATTGAGTAACTACGACGTAAAAGCCTACCTACGAGTGAAGACAAGTAACAAAGTGATGAAGTGAATGGAAAGGTTAATTATTGTAATCATATCTACAAAGGATAATTGCTTTCAGATGTGATATAGATGAGTTTGTACGGCACATATACTGCGGTTGTGTCTGAGACGAGGAGTCGAAGTGAGCAAGGAAAGTAGAGGGATGGGGTTCACGAGCAGACAGCACAAAATTACCTATCATATTATGTCTAGTATATTCGTGCACCCATTTCTTCGCCACAATTTTGCTCAGTAATTTACGAATATGGTAAATTTTGGCATTTACATGGTTGAAGAGGGTGGCTTGATGAAATTATCACATAGTGCTGTTAGATTCCAGCGGAGCTTTGTTTCTCCTTAATTTGCCTTGCACAGCAATTACCGCCATATCGGTGATGTGCTCATGGTGAAAGCTGGTTGGAAACCAAACTCTTTCCATGTACGTCTTTCAAAATCATAAGTTACCTGGAACATTTTTGACAGAGGTTTGTTCGAAGTGTAACCACAATTTATGTTCTTTCACTTTACCACAAGTCAGTTACATGCATTAAAATCCTCTAATAACTGGATTAAAATGAAAGGATATACTTTTGGTAATATTCGGTTTTAATGAAAAGTTAGACGAAGCAGTGCACCTAGTCTGAACGTGGATACGCACCATAAATCCCATACATGCAGTTTATTGTAGCTACCGAGTTCATATCAACTTTCTCTTTGATTTACTACTGGAAGCTTAACAATTATTATTTCATGTGAGCACATTATTCATACAACATCTTAAAATAATTGTCCCACTTCAAAAACAGGCGTTAGGGTAATGTTTTCTGTGAACAAAGAGAGACGGAATTATTGGCTCAATTACTTGAATTGATCTTTAGAAAGCAGGATTTAAATGACTTTCAACGATAACATCCCTTTAGTAACTTTCAAATAAACGGTTATTTCTGTCGGCAAATGATATATCCAGCGATGTTTTTGATACATTAGCCTTTAATATGGTCTCCAATCAATATTAATGTTCCGTTAGGTAAAAAACAAGTCTTTTAATATGACAGCATATGTATATAGAATAGGATTGCACGTTCGTATAATCTTTATGGTATAAAATCAGTTTTTTTTTATTAAGAGCAACACATAAGTGATCTCAATTTAGGTACTGTTTTTAAGAAAACAGCAATTTTAAGAGACAGGCGCCGACGGGAATAAAAATAGAAATTGCTACTCGGCAGGACATAAGTCATAACCAATATATCATTACAACGTCTTTATTACCCAATTGAAATATTAATAAAATAGCAATTTTGAGAGATGGATGGTGTCATAAATAACGAGAAGGTAGCAGGAATCTGTTACAAGTGCTTGAAGAATAAAACACCAATATAGTCTAAGACGGAGGAAAAAACAATTCTAGCTAAACACCATTAGCTGATGAAAAGTTGGTTAACTTGCTTCCTGTGGATTTCCCATTGCAAAAGTTTGTCACGCTCGTAAGATGCATGCTTTTCTAGTCGTACCATCATCACCTTTTGTTTCCGATTTAAACAATGAATTTAGTTGTTTCCCCAAAAGCCGTGTGACTGAGTGGCAGATCGTCAATTCAGACATGAAATATGCCACCATCCTTTTCTGAATATATTCACAACCACGCTATTTTAAAGTAGAGATTAGTCTAAAGCTAAGAATTTTAGTAAATTGATGAAGAGATACTTTGTACAGAATCTGAGCAATCACAAAGGGGGATCTTTTGCATTAAATAAACTGGCTTTCTTGATAAAATTGGCTAAAAGGAATGAAGGGGATTGAAGCATAGAATAGGGAGACCATTCGGAAGCAGTGGCCCAGGATGAACAAACTCAGCTAATACTCTTATTTGTCTGTTGTATTTTTATGTTTGTGAAAATGACAGAACGTCTTCAACTGATGAATGCACGTATTTCGTGAAAGCCCCACTCGTAAGTCGCAAATATTTATTCTCCAGGAACAAAAGGGAAAATCATAACTGCTTTGATGAGAGTCGATTAGCCAGACAGATATTTCAGATGAGAAAACTCGCTTCTACATAGACGACATCCTATCTAAAGCGTTACACACTCGCTTACTGCCGTCAAACATACAAATACAAATGTGCACTCATTATCTACGCTTTTATAATACCTGATACAATAACGATGAGGAGGTGAAATGGCGTGTGTTCTCAAAGTTTTCTCCAGCACACTGTAAAGTCTGAGTGTTAAGAAAAGGAGGGTTTCTCACTCCGTAGATCCATATTCCTTTGAATACATATTACCCTGTTCAGTTGATGAAGTGAGTGCGAGGGGCAATCTAGTGTGTATCTTGGTGTTTTCCTTGGCTGAAACTAATATACCTATGCAGATAGTGAGGTGTGCGAAGACTGAACGTAGAGTAAAAATGTTCTCAAATCCAATCTCATAATGGATTCTCCTGGCGTCTAACACTGATTGCATGTCATTAGTGGCCGATTCTCTTTTCCTCTCCTTGATTATTTTACTCCACTCTAGGAACCTGGTAGAAAACTCAGTAATAGCAACTTTTAGAAACCACACAAACCATTTGGGCGGTTGCTCTAAATTTCTAGATAAATATAAAAACCCTGTATTTGAAGCAGATAGAGACTTTCTTCGGGTGGATTTGATGATGACTGTGGTGGTGGTGGTAATATAGGAGCATGTAAGAAGTACTGATGGTGGTGAATCATTTGTTTACCTCGTGCATACATACTTTACCCGGTTATGCATCCGTCTTCATGATGCACGCTTGCAAGAAAATAGATGAACATGAATGAATCGCCCAATGAGGGAGAAATGACTAGATACAATTTATATCTTCCTGGTAACATGTGCATAGTTTTTGATACAACTCACATCATAATGTATTACATTTCCTGTAATGTAGGTTACATTGCATTTGCTCTGCATATTAATAGTCGAGGTTCAGCTAAGGGAGACGAGTAAAGCAGGTGAAAGATTAGCAACAAAAAACGACTTTAAATTTTTGTCGATATTAAGGTAAATCTTCTTACTTCCAAGAAATTGAACAAACTATTTAGGCGATCATGGAGTTCTACATAATCAGGTTGGCTTTGTTCGGATGAAGTTAAAAGCTGCGAATGCCCGTCTTACCTTGAACGTCCGATTGGAATTAGTCATTAACGTAGAAAAAAGAAGTACCGAACGAATGGACTACCGTTAGCTTATCGGCCTTGCAAGCTATGCACTAAATTAGCCTACGTAGTACGTGCAATGTATGTTTAATTGACATCTTTGTACGCTATATTGCATACCGCTGGGAGACAATCTAGAGATTGCTTTCTCCTCAATTTACCGCTGAATATGTTTACAATATCGCCGAAAAAAATATTGGAGATTAATTTCGTATTTTTAAATGTTATGTGAAGAATCTACGAGGATGATAAAAAAATACGATGAGCCAGATCATGAGAAGGCAGAAAACATAGCGGTTTTATAATAACTATAAAAGAAAAATAAACATCGTTCAGTTTGTCGGCTTTTCCGTTGACGATACAAGCGATATAGTACGTCTTATCTCTTTTTCTCACTTGAAAGTTATTGTTGTGGTGATCATTTCAGAAAGGGCTTCCACAAGTTTTACCGAGAAACTCCACGTTAAAAGTTTCAGATTGTAAGATTGGAAACGGATGTAAATGTAGAATTTTACCTTTTAGCCGGTTTGATTTAACTTTTCTTATCGTAACTTTGTAATTTTCCCTTTTTTGCAGCTCCACCCTCCATTTTTATCCATAATCTAATGAACCACCTAATCCCACCCGTGCCTTTTTATCTGATACTTATTCTTGGAAACAGACACGCTCGTAAGAAAATAAACAAAATACCCAGGTGCAAAAAAAACGAACACATCAAACAAGCGTTTCCGATAGTGGGACAGGGGAATTACACATTCCACATATTTTGGTGGACGATTTTTGGAAAATACAAAAATTTACATAAAATATCACAGTAATTTTGAATTTTACGCTACTTAATTAGGGGCTTAGCTTCGGTCTCAGTGAGTTGTGATCAGTGTCACTGTGTGGTTTTAAAATGAGAATTGGCTCACGGGTATAGTCAGAAAGTTTTTTATGATATAAAATCATCCATCACCTTTTTGTTTTCCCCGAAGGATGGTTGAAGACGGACGTGTTCCGAGTTATGATTTTGTTAACGATGTGTCATCTTTCAGATTGCGTTAAACTTATCTAGCATCACAGAGGAACGTGGTTTTTATATTGAAACATTTTTCATTCACATTTGCAAGCATCAGAATGATAATTAACAACTACCAACCATCTAGTTCTATTATGCAATGGTGTTTATGAAGCCATTTTTCAAGCCTGCATTTAAAGCCGAAACCATCAATCACACTAATTCCATCAAGCAGGGATAGCTTATACTCTGCGAGAAGTTTATGCGTGCATAATGTGGATTGTAACCAAAAAGTGTCATATTTTGTTAAGTACCACTTGCGGATTCCAAATCTTGACAGACAGATCCTGACTCACTGAATCTGATATTTTTTCGTTCTCTAAGCAAACAAAACTTTTAATTAAAACGTATGCATTCACAAGATTGTCCTTGTTTAAGTGAGCTTTTGCTCATGAGCGAATTTCAAACAAAGCTCCATTGTTCAAATTGATTGAAAGGGTAGTTTTGAAAGAAGAATGGTAATGTGTCATTTATTTAGTTTCCAGGCTCATGGTGATATCACTCATTAGATTGCAATAATAATTATTGAATACTCACGGAATGAATAGACAAGGGACACTGAAGGAAATCGAGTAACCTTCTCAAGTGCTTGGAGTGTTTGTGTCCCAAGGCGATAAGATACCGACATTGTTTGCCTACTGATTTCTGTAGTAGGTAAAACAATGCATTTCATTGATCCCAAGGAAATATTTTTGTGGGCTGTAAACATTTACGAATCTCCGTGTATGAGTCAACTAAGAAGAATAACCATATTAATGAGTAAAGTAAAAAAGATAAGAAGAAGATTGGAGGTTGACAAGGGCTTCCTGCAACTTGTCATATCTGGTTCACTCTCTCCACGACTTGTGTTTGTGTTTGCTATCTCCTCACTACGGCGATTTCCACACATTTATAATCTCTCCCGAAAACGGATATTTGTTGGCCACAGTTTCATGATAATTTGTTTGTTGCAGTACATAAAATTCCCAAAGTCACTTTGTAAAGTCGTAAAAGCGAATGAATGAAGAACTAGGGAAATTATAGACACAAAAAAGTGATACTGTACAGCAGAGGCAGCAATGATCACAAAACAGTGAGCAGGCTGGCTCTTCTCCTCTATCTGAGTTGCTGGAATCTCTCTGTGAGGGGACGATGAAAGCAGAGAAGAATGAGAGCGCGAGGAGCAACTAGGAAATTTTCTAATCTGTAGTCATCCATCAAGTCATTTGTTATTAAATGATGATGGTGTTTCCAATGTCTTTGCAAAGCAGAAAATCTCAGTTCCTCTTGGAGGCTTCCTTTTCTACTACCGCTTGTCTGCCACCACCAGCACGGCTCCTGCAGACACCAATGTTTATAGATGTATGTTCAGAGTGAGCTGTTACTAAAGACATTGTGTATAAAGAGCTATATTATTATTTTCTGTTATCATCTTCTCGTTATATATAATAAATGTATTTGATAATGTGAGCAATGATGGAGCTGCTTCACTTATACAGAGTGTTGAATAGATGCAATATGGACGCAAGTGGTTGTTCGTCTAACTCAAAGATCTGATATATATCCAGGAAAAGCGTCACAGCTCGGAATACTCCAGTAGTTATTATACGTCCTTTTGTCATTTATTTCCTTCGAGAACATTAGTCCCTAGTCTAGCTAAGTCGGCGCAGAGATTAGTCAAAAAGATTCTTTTTCTCGTCGAGTAAATCTAGTGAGATAGCAAGTTATTGTCATTTGGCTCCACCACCACCATTCAGTCTTGCATAACTGTAGATCGAAAAAAAAGTTGACTCACACACAAACTTACTTACTCCTCGAAATGGAACAAGTAAATAGGAAAACGCGTTAGCAATGGTGGTGCCATAAACTTCCTCATTTATCCTATCATCATCACGAGCGTTTTACACTGATGCAAACTGCTCAACATACGATTATACTTGGAACTAGGCGATCACAAGTCATTTCAACTTTTAGAATGGTCCCTCGTCTATTTTGTTCTATCGTGAAGAGGTGGGCTGAGACTCTATAAAAACTTTCTTTGGATGGTTTTATATTTGCTCTCACCAGTGAACTTTATGTCATTCATGTCATTCAATGAAGATGTATACATTTGTAGTAAGAAATAAAGAACTGAGTGAGTAATTCTGAAGCAAAAAAACATTCGTTTATAAAATGACACATACCGACAAGTTTCACTTTATAGTTCGGGTTTGCAGTCATGAATGGTGGAAACATCCAGCCAGATATAAACACCTGTTATTGGATGTATAACTATGAGTAGTCTCCAGTAGTGTGCACCGTAACTAAGAGGCATTCATAGGTATTGTAATGACACGCTCATCATGTGAAATTGGATGGTCTCAACTGATTAGCTTGTCTCCGGTTACACTTCTCCTCATTCCATTTCCAACTTGTAAACGAATAGGATGTCAACCTAGGTTACATGAAACACTATTTCCTGGAACCATTGGTTTTTGTGATGTATTTTATTTCGTTTTGACTACGAAACCAAGTAGCTCCTCATAAGGTATAACAAAATGGAATGTATCTCTGGATGACGGTTAAATCATGGCTTTACGAAGAATCCTTATACAACGCCTGTTTCATCTAGAGAGACACTTAGTGGCTGTAAAATAATTTGTAGCTCCATCATCTCTTTTGCCGAAGCAACTCGACACTGACTTGCGACTACCAAGCAAATAAATACTTAATGCGTTACAAGTCCCACTGGGAGAAACTTGACAAACTTTATAAATGCTTTATACAATTAGAAAAGTGTCGAAATTACAAGTCAGGGCTAAACTATTTACTACGTTGTAAAGAAGACTCAACGAGGAGAACAAAAAAATTTGCTCGTTCAGAAGCAGCATAAAATACTTCCTCTGTAATTATCTCTTGCCGTCAATAGCTGACCTACTTGTTTCCAAGGGAAACTTTTCCCTGCTGGTTTTATTTAATTTAAATCGTAAAAAGACATTGCTGTTTAACTAGCAGTAGCATGGTTAATAGAAGCAGTAATTATTATTTATGTGAATAACATTTTCATTTTTATCGCAATTTTACAAAAACTGTACTTATTATTCATGTTTTTTGGCATGTACAGACAAGTGGTTACACGCCTTCATTTTTCGAAATCATTTCATCGGAAATGGAAACTATGATAAATTTTATATCAGCATTAATGATGGACAGACGTCCACTGTAGGCGGTCACACACAAAGTGAAATGTGTCAGCGAAGCAAAGTTTTCCTGATTGGAGATAATGTGGACTTTTAATGACTGTCAATTTCCTTTCGCCTTTGGCTTTTTCCTCTCAGATCTTTATTTCCATACCAGAAAAAAATTGCTGTATACAATATGTCCGTCAGTATCATTATTATTATTTCTGATAATACGTGGCAACATGTAATGATATGGCTTTGGAAAATAGAATCGTTCAGAAAAAAAACTACACGAGTATTGGTACCGGTAATGATCTTGTTGATATTGGAGAAGTAAAAAGGAATCAAATGATAGAAATAGTGAAACTGTTTCATAGCAGAGAAGATACATACATATATATCTATAGTTGATAGTAGTTCGCTTTCAGTTTGTAGTTCAATGCTAAAATGTCATGTATAATTTGCAGTTGTAGATAGAAAAAAAGGAAAACATCAACTGTATCCCATCACTGTTTATGTAGCGGTATTATAATAATCATGTTGGCGAGCAGACATCTTGTTATGTGCGCTGCTGTTACCACAGATGATGAACTCTCTTGGACAAGATGACCAGAAGAGATCTACGGAAAAAGAGAAAGAGGGAGAATGGCTTTCACCAAAACAAGCCGACCAAAGCTCTGGATCTGCATAATGATCATAATATGCATTGATCGCCAGCAACCTTCTCTAGTTATTACACTGCAGTCGTTTCTCTACAATTTGTTTGATTGTATATTCAAATGGTGACAAACTACTGGAGAGTATATACCTGCCTACCATCATTTTAAAATTCAAACTCGACTTTATTTCAGCTAGGTCCAGTTACAGGCATATCTCATTACAATTTTTCGAAGCAGGACTGTGTTTGCCGACAAACAAGCTCTTGTTTGTTGTAGTTTGTGATAGTATTTCATAGCCGTAATAATAATGACAGCTATTTCCCAGGAAAGATCGTTACGCAGTTTGTTGTAACATTAGAAACTATGTACTTTATCTTCTTGTCCGGTTTATTTGTTGATATTGCATGCTGAAAAATGCCGCTTACACGAATGCAGTGTTCTAACAACGGTACAAGATACCCCTCCTAAACTGTTATATTACAACAACATTTCACTTGTCGTTATTTGCATCAATATGATTGAAAAATGAGCCTCTCCAACACAAGTATTTTTGGAATTGGATTATAATTTTTGTGACTATCATCATCTAACGATAAACATCACATTGTAATAATAATCTATTTTTTATTCGTTGGGTAGTTAAGGATAAACTTACAAAACATACTGCTTAACACGAAGGTAAAAATTGGCCATCTCGCATTACCCCGGTATCATGTTCAACCCTCACGGATATGGAAGTAAGCGCTCTGGGCACGTTCTATATGTGCGGGACAATAGTAACTCAGATTTTACTGTACCGGAAGATAACTCCATTCAAACAAACTTCTTTTCTCTGATCCACAATTTCTCGAACTCTTTATTTGCTGGGCGTCTTTAAATTTGTTTGTTCGTTTTAAATTGTCTTCTGCACAAGCAGAGTAGATACAATCAATTTTGAAAATTCGTCTTCAGGTTGTATTTTGTTCCAGTATTACGAATATGCCATTTACTTTCACCCGTCAAGAAAGACATTCATCCTTAAGTTGCCGTATTAACACAAACCAAGAAATAATCCAATTTAACTTTTTAATTTCTTTGAAGCAACTTTACAGCTTGAAAAGTAAATTTAGGAGTCTTAAACAACAGACCGCTTTGTGATTCTCAGGACTATTTAACTACAGAGCTTAGGCTATTTAAATTAGCAGGGTAAAACAAAACAGTTTTTCTGGTGTAAAAGTTAAAAAGAAATTAAGTTGTTGTGTAAACAACACTGGGAGCTCCGTTTTCAGACACAACAGAACTAATTGCATTGGTTGTTTTAATTGTTACATTCGAGTCCATAGGTGAGCTGATACACATGCATAGATGGTGAAGGAGAAAGTAACAATGCTGCAAAGCATATATATATATACGCAAATTGCGATAAAGCATCGCACGTGTTTGCAAATGAAGCTTCGCGAAAATTTGGGATTTACTTGGTTACTGACCACGTAAAATTACTAAGGGATTATTACCCGCATTGAATACGTTGAGACTATAGACAAACCAAGCTCTTTGTTATCGCTCTATTTGGTGTGTCACTTTGACCGGTCACTATGATTTACGAACAGCCTGTCCTCTGAGTACTTTTTATTACAAAATTCTGCTTGTGTCGTTGCTGCTGGATGTCAGAGCTCTTTATACATTTTCCATTTACAACCCATTGCATTGTGTAGCTCTTATAGAAGTGATTGTTTCTGTCTTTTCCAGCCCACCACTGTATTTATTCCGGAAGGGATTCAGTAGGTGGGAAAGTTTATTTTGTATGACATCTTTTGGGGTGATACTTTTATGCTTACTTTGTTAACTTACAGAGAGTTTAGTTATAGCTTCAGTTAATTTACTTTATCTCACAATGATTTCTTTATTTCTCCCTCGCATGATTTACTCAAACTCCTTCTTTATAAGTCAAACAGAAGAAATAAAACAAGCAAAAAGGATTTCTATATTATATGTGTGCTTCAATTTTCCACTCCTTTTTCTGCTGTGTCTGCTTCTCTCCACGACTTATCTCTGATAACACATTACATATTCTCTGGTCTTGTTCTTACTTCATTAGTCACCATCCAAGAACTAGAACTTACTTTTTGGGTAATGCATCTACTCCAGCACCTTCCTATAAGTATGACCACTTCGCCAGTCATAGAAAACTGTGAAGACCCGAGACATTTTTGAAACCCGACGTAACATAAAGCATAAAAATCAGCATCAACCTCACTCCTGCAAACACGTTTCCCATTTCCACCAATATCACATTATAAACCATCTTTAGCAAGAAATTAAAATGCTGTGGTTTTCACTCAACAGCCCACCAGCTTGTTACTACAGGTACCAGGCTGAAGACTCTGTAGCAAACTCCCCATAAAAATCCATTTTTCTAATGATTACAGTAACTGGGAGCAAGAAAAATGAGTTATTTATGGTAATGACTTAAGCTGAATCACGTTGATATTAATAAAGCTTAATTTCGAATAGAAAAGTTTACTTTCATTTCTCACAAAGTGATATGGATGCAATCTTTTTTCTTTCTTTCATAGAAAAAAAGGGGGAATGTATGGCTATGTGTATAAAATACATGGATCAGAAGACTGCAATAAATACATAAATAAATAGAAAGTTAAATAATAGTAGAACGTGTGAGAGAGGGTCGGACAGTCGACACTATCCTCTACTCCCAAGTTACACAAAAAACCTTTAGAAAGTGCTCTTTAAGTTTTGGCTGTAACCAATACTTTACTTGACGTATGCTGTATACTCCCTTCTATTTTTTTCATTCACTTTTCACGTTAAAGGAGTCATAATGTAGTGGCCCGTCGTTTTGTGGTTTCACCGATGCGAAGTAAAACTTCATCTCCCTTTTTTTCTCTTTTGCTATCATAATCATAACAATAATAATACATGGAAAAGGGAGAAAAAAGGAAAGAAAATTGATGATTTTCTGTCAGATTTTTGTGGCATTTGGCAAAAAAGTATATGAATGGGAAAACTTGGACAGAGGGTGATTTTCATTTTTCGCTTTTCTTTCTCTGCCGTTTTCTTGCATTCCACCATCAAACACTGCTACTGTAACAGACAACATTCAATGAACTGGTTTTTTTTGTGTGGCGAAAGAAACTGAGTTGTACACACCAGTGAAGAAAAGAAAAGACCTGGTTAAATACATTTTTCTCTCTCTGCCTTCTGGTATATTTAATGGAAACGAGCATGACCTAAGTTGCCTTGCTGCTTCCTTCCTATTTCCGGAGAGAAAATACTTTTTATGTATTACTTACAGCATTTTAAACTTGTCCTTGTATTGCTATTACTTTGTATGGGGTCGCTGCATGACTTGTACCGAAGCCAAGTTCTCGCAGTGGTTCAACCGCAATTACCTCTAGCATCCTAGTTTTGGCTCTGCTCATTTCCATTTCAGAATTTCTTTTGAAAAAAATGTCGATTTAGAGAAGAACGGCATTTTGTTTTGTATTTATGACATGTGTAAATTACGGCGTTTCACCCCTTTCTACATTAGGAGAAAGTTAAATAATAGGGTAAGCAATTCTAGTGGCTCATTCAAAGGGTATTTTTTTCTGTGTTTACTTACTCCGACATTTGGCAGCTAAAGAAAGAGAAATATGTGAATTGCTTGGTTTCCTATATCACTAACTTTCATGTACAGTTGCAATGACATTATTGCATTTTTCGTTTGAGGAAAACGTGTTTCACCCATTTAAAGTAAATATCTCTCTTTTAACAGAAACTGCTGAATTTGTCTAAAGCAGAATTGGTAGGAGGGATTGTCTGCGGGTCATTTCGATGAAAAACCGATTCCGGTTTTTATCAGTTCAGAGTATTTAGGAGAATAAAAAAAATCTAACAACTTTATGGGAAAAAGTTAAGACGCATGAAGTGGGCCTTTGTAAAATTACAATAGTATACGACAGAAAGAATTTATATTCTCTGGAAGGATTCTGATTGTACTCTGATGGATTTTTTTTCGTTCTTAGAAGAGAAAGGGCTGCTACCCAGTGGAAAATTTGTAGCGTTTCTACCGGTTGATTTTATGATTGTCAAAGATTTAATAGAATAATAATATTACCTGGTACCACCATTCCGGATACCACCACGCATTCCATCGTCATCTTGGTATCATCACAATCATCCTATCAGCAGAAAACTCGCTGAGAAGTCTGAAGAGAAAATATCCGATCACCCTTTTGAATAATGTACAAACAGAAAGAGCTATCAACAGACTGCAACTACAGTAGAAAAGCTTTTCTAGGGGTGGCGAAGGATCATACAGTTATTATAATCTTGCCACTTTATGCTTTCACGGTACTGTTGGCTTCCTTAAAGGTTTCTTTTAAAAGAAAGTCTGCTCTGAAATAAGATAAGTTTAGTATTCCCGCAGAAAAGCTTACGCTCTGGGAAGAAGTTTGGACAGTAATGGGAACCTATAGTAACTTTTCCTTTTGAAAATATCGTCATGATAGTGCTTAACAATATATTATATTACTACAATATTAGCCTGCATTGTGTCAATAGAATGATGTAGTGGTGGACTTTGACGGCTCTATACAGAAGGTAAATTTTGATACAAGGTAGTGGTGTACATACGCCCATCTAGAATCACATCATCAAATAAGAAATGTATTCAGATGGTTCTTATGGAACCTGATGAAAAAAAAAACCCAAGCACATCGCTTGAGCCACCACAACTACCACCATCAGCATTACTGACTCCTCTGTCGTGTGCAAATCTTTGTGTCACGTCGACTCAATTATGATTTTATCGCACATGAAATAGATGGGCAAGTTTCTTTTCTTTCCCTTCTATTCCCTTTTTGCCCAACTGAACCTCATAATGCTTCCAAGAAATGGTGAAAGAAATGGTTGTCATGTTCCACCAGTACCGGTTCTCATACACTTACAATGAGAATCTCACGGTTGTATTTAACTTAACAATNGAAATGGTTGTCATGTTCCACCAGTACCGGTTCTCATACACTTACAATGAGAATCTCACGGTTGTATTTAACTTAACAATGTTTCTATAGTTTGTATTATACCCGATTCCATGTTTTGTTGGCTTTTGGCTATTATGTGGCCCTTTTTCAGAATTACATAAATGGTATAAAATCCTAGGAAATCTGTGTATTTATGTTGTCAAAAGAGTTAGCCAGCCATCTAAAACGTTTTCTCTCTGCATGCTACTTTGGCAACCTTTTGCAGGTGTTTAAAATTGTTGGCATTTTATCCGGTTAAATCTCGCTAACGTACATAAGTCTAAAGAGTTAGCCAGCCATCTAAAACGTTTTCTCTCTGCATGCTACTTTGGCAACCTTTTGCAGGTGTTTAAAATTGTTGGCATTTTATCCGGTTAAATCTCGCTAACGTACATATACTGGAAATGAGGGACTTCTTAGGCGTGTTAAATATTTTCGATGATTTTTTTGCCTTGTTGTCACAAACTATTTGCTTTGGTGGTGAAAGTAAATCACACAAATATTGAAGAAAATGTGATTGTACGGGCAGGTGAAGGAGCAACAAAAGACTTACAACTGCTAAATTCACGGTGTCTGAAAGAAACTGAAAACTTGTAGTGAAAAAAGTGCATTATTCTTTATCTTTTACAATAATATTCCTTTTTATTACTTAAATGCCTCACCCTTTATTCATGTTGTACATACATATATATCCTCTAGCTACTGACATAATACGTTGCAGAGGGAAAAGGCAAAAAGGTATTACTGATTGCAGTTAGATTAATACAATAGATTACACTTTCACTCCTGATTCACGTGGTTTCTCCTGTTACTTTGCAGTTACGTTTTTTCTGATACAAGGTGGTGGAAGTTGTAACGGCATTCGTGGAGTGTTATGGCCACTTTTTGTGGTTGTGACCTATTTGCAGTAAAGAAGCAGATACATGATAATAATCATCACTCCTTTCTATTAACAGTTTTGCAAAATGGTGTTATTTAAGATGTACAAGTGGAGAAATGACATTCTAACCAAATAGCAAACCTGACGAAGTTAGCATGTATAACCCCTTACTGCTCAGTTCTTGTAATGTAAAAGCTATATGGAAATGCAAGTCATGTAATAACATACTTTGTAGTTATTTTGTTTGGCAATGGCAACGCTGATCATGTTGAGAAAGTTAATAATTATAAGTTGTTAACACCTACTTTGATGATTAAACTTGAAACTCCTTAAAACTATTTACCTTCATTGAAATTAAGACATGCCCTGAATCCAAACGACAAACTATGCATGCGATAATTTCCAAGTTATCCCTTTGCATAGGTAATCTAACCAACATTCTCCTATAGCTTAACGTAATAGGAATATTTTCATGTAATCCACCTCTGTAACTTCAGAATCCATATAATGACTGCCACAAGCGGTATTGGCATGTTTATGTCAATATTTAAAATTCAAGTATTATAGTTAAAGAACCAATAAGGTTAAGTTTCACGTTCCTTTTAAAAAAACATCTTTTTCTTAGCCCCTTGACAGTGAATGCGTTCAGTTACCAACAATTGATGCTAGATTTGAAGCACATGACAGCTACCTTTTAACTAGATCGAAAACATTGTGAAGCGAAACATGAATATTTCTGGTGAAATGCAAAAGGTAGTCGTTATTTTTCACCGCCGTAATATCAATATCATTATAACCTTTAGAAAGAAAAAGAAGAGTAAAACAGGAAACTAGCAACAGTGACAAAAATCAACATTTTTACCACTTTTCCAGCAAAGAAACGTCTGCTGGTAAACCGCCAGAAATAGGACTGAGGTAACAGTGAAAAGCATTAAAAAAATCTGTCCTCATATCTTTCTCTTTTCTTTTCTCCACCTTTCACTCTTCTCTTTTATATCCGATTAGAATCTCTATTGTGTACAAAATGCCATTTATTTAAAGTAAAGACCTTCACAAAAAAAATTCCAATTTTGCCTTTTTAATCGATTGTATTGCCGCGGAGAAGATTGCTTCTTTGGCCATTTTCATTGTCAATGCAAAAGGGAATCTCTTCGGAGTAAGGATACTTTGATACTTCTCCCAAACATTTTCTTTTAACCACTGACCTTAAGTTTCTCGAAGAATGTTTCTTCAAGCATAACAAAAAGCACGTCTATGCAACTAAAGTTGTACTTTAAATAGATAAACAAGACGCTTGTATCGACTGCAATGTTAGATATCTCCAACTATAATCGAATTGCCGATAAATGGGTGCCTTGTCAGACTCTGAAGCCGAAACAGCTTTAGGCATTCCTACAATGTACAAAACATTGTTTCATAATTGCTCCACTGTAAAAAGACACAAGCTTTGTCGCATCTGTAGAGCTATCGAGCGTTCAGCCCCATTCAATTTCCTTTATCATCCCTTTTTATTTTATTATATTTCACAGGTGAAAATCATCCATGATGAATCTGAAATCTGAAGCCACGAATCCAGAAATATCAAAGGAATGTGCGGGATGCGGGAAAAAGATTACAGAGAGGTAAACACGCCCGAGCATCATTTTATCTATTTGTTTGTGAAAGTTTTAGAGTTGAATTTACCCTTTTTGTGTTTGGAAATTTGATGCAGGTATTTGCTGAAAGCTTTGGATATGTTCTGGCATGAAGATTGTCTGAAATGTGGATGCTGTGACTGCCGCCTGGGCGAGGTGGGTTCGACACTGTATACAAAAGCGAATCTGATTCTTTGCAAACGTGACTACTTGAGATTGTTCGGGAGCACTGGCTACTGTGCGGCTTGCTCAAAAGTAATACCCGCGTTTGAAATGGTGATGCGAGCTAGAAACAATGTTTACCACTTGGAGTGCTTCGCATGTCAGCAGTGCAATCACAGGTAAAGCTATTCATAAATAAACCTCGTAACCATCAACTTATAATTACTTTCTGCATGCAATTATGTAAAACTCCCTCATTTTTCTCACTCCCTCCACTACGAAATCACATAAAACTCAATTTGACCAATAACGATAAAACTGAAATCGCATGTCCACATGTGTACAACAAAATCTAAAGTATACTTTTACAAATCTGAGAATCAGCGATGTATGACTATTACTTTTTATAACGGACTAGTTCTAATTTGACGATTAGAAGTGGGAACCACTAAAATCATCATTAAATTTAGGATTTAAAGACGTCAGTCTGCCCACTCGTCCTCCTACTAGTGACGTTGTTGTGAGTTTCCATAAAAGCAGGCAGGGCCTCTGCCGCCACAGCACGTTGTAGAATTATTTTTTTGTCCAATTTATTATATTTCTGTCATGTGCTATCTTGGTCTACTATTCATCATAAGGCATGCATTCTTATCATTTAAATACTTTTCATGCATTTTTCTAGCTTAAAGATAGATACATATCTT
>JAAXOA010001245.1:0-16796 GCA_036561885.1 Salina celebensis
CGATCTGCTACAAGCCCACTCTTAACCTCAACTGGGTCAATACTGCACAAGCGTTGATCCAACGTTTGACTAACATGTTCAGAAACATAATGTGACTTGCTTTAAGGCAATGGATTTGGAACATGTTTTACTTATTAATTAGAAAGCTTGAACTAATTTCACCTTGTCCCTTCTCCTCTTAGATGTCACGGTACAGTGCAATAGATGTATGTCTGGCTTCCATCCTGACTGCATTCGTGTCACCGCATCCAAAGCCAGTCCACCAACTTCAGTCCCAGTGTGTCCCAACTGCGTCCATTGCAATCCTAGTATCCGCTCAAGCGATTGTATCCTTCTATCTAGGAGGATGCTCCGACCTTCTATTATGAGCCTAAAAGCTGACCCCGCGCCGCTCAAATCCCCTCGTACTCAAAAAGCGACAGCTCGACGCAAGCTATCAGCGAAAAAATATTCAAGGCGAAGTGCAACCTCATCACCCGCAAAGTCACCAACTTTCAGAAGTAAGATCATCAAGAAAAAAGCAACCCAGAGACAGTCATTTTGCAAGCGCACTCTGAACCACTCTTTGGCTGTAGCTGCTGCCGCTGCCGTTCCAGCATACTGTACCACCAGTCCCTCCAACGAGGAAAGCGGACTGCAGCGAAAACGAAAGTTGGAAATAAAGTCCACCAAACATATTGGAAGCGAAAGAAGAGTGCAGCTTGTGAAACGTGAAATCATGCAAACTTTGCAGCCAGAGGTAGGCACAGAAAAAGTGGCACTGGATGTAAAGAAAGTAGAAATTGGTAAAGCAATAGTACAGATAGAGTCTTCAGCTTCGCCAGAAGAAAAAGAGTCTTCCACGAAATCTCCACCAGAGGAAGCTTCGCTACCCAAACCGAAGAAAGCAAAGCTGGAGAAATTGGAAGAAAATATAGTGCCAGCAGAATCTGCACAGGGGCAATCTAAGCCGGTCACAAACAAGCCAAAAAAGAGTAAACCAGGACCAGTAGATCCTTTTTGTATGAAACGGACGATGATGGCTATGTCAGCAGCTGCAGGTTTAGTACTTTCGAATAGTGGAATAAAAATGGCGAATGGCTCAAACCCGCCAACTACCTCATCCGCGGTAGGCAGTCAAAAAGGCGGGGAGACACACCAGCTTCCTTCGAGCCAAGGTAGTCCGCAGAAAGTCCCGAAGTCGAATGCATCTCCACTCGGCAATCTTAATACCAAATCGTTTGAAAAAGAAACTAAGATGCCCACGATTAGCCAGACAGGAGAAACGGGAAAATTTTTGACTAAATCTGTGAAAGTAGAATCAAAATTGGTTGACTCACAACAGCAAACTATTCCCAAGCCCGCTCAAAAAATTGGAAAGCAAGCGGTCTCTAAGCCGCCTGTGACCAATGCGACTGTGTCAAAAATAAAGCAAAAATCCGCTGTTGCCTCTCAACTTGCAGTTGTTAAACAAGAGTCAAGTCCGGAGACAAACACGAAACAACTTGCAAAACCAATCTTAACCTCTGCTGCTGTAAACCTTGTTGAAAAGAAAGTGGCAGTACATCCAAAACCTGCAATTATTTCCAATCTACTCGCCCTCAAAAAGAAATCATTGGAACCTGAAACGTTCAAGCCTGTCAACGATGTCACTCCACCTCAGCTAAAACTGGTGAAAAAACAACCACCTAAACAAGAGTCCCCACAAACGTCTCCTGAACCAAAAACGAAAAAGGTAAAAACTCCTCAAAAAATGGACCCTGCATTGGAACAATCAATCATTGACACAATTGAACGTGTCGTTCTCGATGCTTCTCTTTATTCCAATTCTTGCAAAAAGGACATCGAGGACTTCATCAATACCGCAAGGCAGTTCACCGCATTACCTAAGTCCTCGCCTAAGACTATCGTCACGTCCACATCTGACTGGGCTCATGATGATTTCTCCGTTCCTTCGAATCACGACGACCGCCCGGCTTCTCCAGCATCAAATAGTTCTACAGTCGGATCGCCCAGATCTCTTCGGGATCTTGACTCAGACTCTGACGATTTACTGTCCATTCCTGACGTTCCATTGTCGGCTTCCTATTTAGAGCTTAAAAGATTGGAGCAGCCAGCTCCGTTCCTCAACTTGAGTGGTATTGATCGCTACTCCGACTACCAGAGGGATATTCTTTCTCCTAAACGAGGCCGTGGCCGGGGACGGGGTGGCCGTCATTAAATCCTATATATGTCGCAAAATAGTTAGTGCACTCGTTTTTGTACAATCTCCCAAGATAATCGATTCTCATATTGTGTTATTATTTCGTGTTATTGTAATTACTTACGCTTCAAAGTACGTAGAAAGACTTACTGGAACTATATTCCAAAGTGTTCCATACTTTTTTTCGTAAGCTTCACTGTGTCGCATTCGCGTGTCGATTTAGGATACTTTCTTAGAGTCTGCCCTAAAATGAAACAAAATATTTTTTGGAGATTTGTAATTTCTTCCTATTTTAGAATTAAAACTTTCCGGCAACGTAATAATATAACCAGTGGGTACATCAATGATTGTGTGTCTGTGTCATTACAAAAAATACAAAATAGTAGTTTTCTAACGATTTTTTGTAACAAAAGTTTATTTACAAAATATTTTTTAGATAAATAGTAGGTATTTAGCGATAGTCAGTCATGACACTTCAATAATGAAAGGGGGAAAATGCGAAGAAAGCCGATAGCAACACTCTTTTCGTTCGTAGATTTTCTCACTCACAGATAAATCATTCATTGACGTATGAGTAAAGTCTATTATTCATTATTGTGAATTACATGATGATCAATTGTAAACCAGTGCGCATTCCGCATTAAAGTGACTCAATAAATATTATTAAAAATCGTGTCGAAATTGTTTCTTGATGAATGCATTGTCAATAGGGGTAATTTGCACCAGCAGCAAAAACATCTTTGGCATTGGATATTTTTATTTCGGGTTTTATTCATTAACACGTTTTTTATCTTATGGGTGAACATAGAAACAACCCTCAAAAAGAGTATGGATTATTCATTATTGGTCGAATAAAAATAATTTATGGCTATAACAATTATATCCAAGAGAATAAATTTTGGATAAAGGCGAACAAATATATACCTTTTTTTTGGTTAATACTCGAAAGATAAAACATTGAGTTAACTAAGTAACTAAATGAAAATAAAACTAAAACGAAGTATTGGTAAAGCGCGACAGTTTATAATTATGCACTGTGGAGGTGCTTTACACAATACTTGCTTTATGCCGGCTATTTTCGTGTTTCCTATAAACCAACGAAAATCTATTTTAATTATGCGAATTCAAACATATTATAGTAAACATATTTTCGTTACTTAAAAATAACCTGTTTTAGTGTGTGCTAGCACACTTATTATGATTCAACACAAAGGAAATATTCGCTTCAGTAAAGCATACGACAGAACCTACAGCGAGTATACAAATGTAGCAAAAGACTGTTCATATTACAAATTATGTGTCACTGCTGAACATTGCATAATTTGCATTAATTTACATTTTTATAGAGCAATATCATAAGATACTGCAAACTAAATATACTTAGTGCTCTAAAACATATTTTTCACTAAACAGAAGTGGGCTGTTAATATGTACTAAAAAGACTGAAGTTCTCCCGGATGCCAGCGAGCGATATACTGCCCAGGAGATCCAGACATGTCATAAAAATTGTGTTACGCTAACTTAATAGGTGTGCAGTCAAAACGTACCACTGATACCTAATAAGCCTTAGGTTGAGTAACACAAAGTCCTGCGATAATCCTATTCATTGGGATTTCGATCTTATTTTGAAAGCACTGTAGGTTTTTGCCTTCCAAAGATGCCTTCACATCCTTTATTGTGTCTTTGATGCTTTTCAGCTCATAAAGGTTCCTATCGGAACTTGACAAGGCCTGGAATAATAATTTGCGACAAAAACGTTAGGAAGTGCAATCAAAAGTTTGTTCGAAGTATGTTAAAACTATATGACTTACCCGGACTTGAAGAAGAAGTGATGTCAAATGGTGCACGAGCCCAACAATTTTCTGATTATGGACCAAGGTGCGGTTAGCCTTACAGTTATACGTGGAGACAACCATTGACGCCTCTTGTCTCGAGCTGTCTAATATATGCTCTGGGATAACCATTTGGGTTGTCGCTCCATGGTCAGTAGTTATCTATTCAATTGACATAAAACTTATCTTAAAATCCATTCATTCTTTAGGAGCATTCAATATTTACTAAATCACGATTACTGTACCTCCAAACAATATGTTTGTATTCCCTCCAAATACATAGCCATTTCCTTGTTCATCGAATCCAAGTCAAGAACACAGCGTGCGTACCTGGTCCGATACTCGGAGTTGTACGGTCGCCCGTACGATTTCATCTTCTCAGCCTCCACGTTCAACTCTTTCAGAGTCATAATTTTCTCACGTTTGGCTTTCAATAGCTTTGACAACCGAACCTAATCAAGACAATTTTGATTATTATCATATTCACTTCACGCATGTGTAAAAAATACTTAATAACTGTTACTTACAATCATGTCAAGCAACCGAATCGGAAACCCACCCAACATTCCATCGGCCGGAAAGGGAGATTTAGGAAATCCTTCGGGCTGTTCTCCAAGGAGTGCTGGATTTTGGAATTTAAACGTTCCAACAGTAAACCCACCACTCCGTCTTGGAATTTTCAAGGCAAAACTGGATGTAGAAACGGTCTCGGGTGTATCATTAGACTGAAAGATAAACAGAAAATTGTTATTACATTGCTAGAATTGACAAGAAGGTCATCTACGTATATTCAAATAAGACACGAAATGTGAGCGAAAAAGACTTACTAAGACTTCGTAATCTGGGATGGAATGAGTCCCGAGACCAGGCCGATCGAAAGTGATACGATACGTATTATTAGATGTATCAACACCTTCAATCGTTCCTGTGAACAATCCATCCTGAGGCCTCCTTAATCTTGCAGTTACCTTTGTACCTATCACGAGCTGAAGGGGGATTTCGTCCGGTAGCTCTTTGTAATTAAAATCTGTTACTTTTCGCTGTTGTATTTGTCGTATTTTCGATCTTCTTCTGGCCAGCTCTTCTCTTTCTTCATCGAAAAACGCTTGGGAACACCTTCTTGGTTTTCNGTCCGGTAGCTCTTTGTAATTAAAATCTGTTACTTTTCGCTGTTGTATTTGTCGTATTTTCGATCTTCTTCTGGCCAGCTCTTCTCTTTCTTCATCGAAAAACGCTTGGGAACACCTTCTTGGTTTTCCCATTAGTCGCCGTATTTTCGTCCATTCCGTTCTTGTCAATTTTCTCGCTTTCAGAGCTGGGAAGCTTTCCTTCAAACAGATTTGGAAATCGTTTTCACCTTCAAATAGTACTCTAAAAAGAGAAACCTTGTTATTAACCAAAATCAGACGTTTTTTTATTTATATGATTTAAGCTTACTTGTCAATGTTGCTGTAAAACCATTCGTAGCACACCCATTTATGAGCTTTCGGCAGTTTTAATAAGTTTCTTAATCTTATGCTGATATCATGGGCAACCCGTTTATCAATGACTTGGCTAGTTGGATCGTCAATTTTAATAACAGCCATTAACTGCTGTGCAGGTATGGGCAACTGCGAATGGTGCTCATCGTCTGTAGTGATGATCGCTCTTGACGCCAGTTTAACAACAGGTGGTAAAACAGTTATGGGGTCTCTGTGATCCCGTTTCTTCTCTTTCTGTTGGGACTTCTTTTCTTTCTCCTTTTGGGCACGCTCTTTACGCCAGCCGTTCTTCCTCTTTCTGTTTCAAAAGAGCTTCTTTCTTCTCCTTTTCCTTTTGAAGTCGCTCCCTTTCTTGCTGTTGGCGTTGTAATTCTTTCTTAGGCGTCTTTCGTTCCTGGCCATCTTCTTTGGAGACACTGTCTTTCTTTTTCTTTGCAGATTGTTCACGATCATCTTGTAGAACGTTTGCTCTATTCACCAGTTTCCCCCACTTGTCCAGTTTTTTGTGAGCAACTGGCTCTGGAGGAGCATCTGGATCGATTTTTATTCTAACTGGAGTCGCACCCTTGGTGGCTTTTGTTGGGGCTGCCGTTTTTCCAGTGGATTTGGGTTGTTTTGGGGATTTCTCTGGGGAAAGAGTAATAAGCTGCAGAGAAGGTTGTCTGTTACCTCTGTGAGGTGATGTGGGAGCTTGCCTGGCAGGAGTTCTTTTACCAGGTATTTCGGCAACTTTCTTTGCAGGTTGTCCTCTAGAAGGACTTTTAACTGGAGAGGGAGACTGCGAAGCTCTTGATCTTCCACTTGTTTTATTACTTCCCACCGGCGACATACTCTCAAGCAGATCCTCTCCCTCCGTGTCTTCCTCATCGGAAGCAGTGTCTACCGGTTCTGTCTTCACCTTTTTTGTGTTCCTCGCCAGCGGACTGCCCCAGTTATCCGGTGTAACCATGTCATCATCAAAATAAAACCTATTCCTTTTCCTCTGCCTTGCCGGAACTCCTCGTCTATTCAACACCACCTCCTCGGCACCTACTACAGGCACTTCATTCGCGGGAATCACCTCGGCGGTTGGCGACGGAACATTTCTTTGAGGTGTGGCTTTTCCGGCCGTTCCTTTCCGTACTGGGGACTGTGGAACCTCCCTCACCGACTCTTGCCCCCTTCTTCCCGACCTCCTCTCCATTTCTTTAACGCGTCTATTACCCCAGCTCTCCTGGAAACCCGCTTCCTCCTCCACCACCCAATATATCCCAAAAAGCACTTGTTGTACTCCTGGCAACCCGCGCCCAGAGAAGCCTAACAGATTCTTCTTAAATCTAGCCACCCACTGATTCACTAATCACTTGTTTAGTTCTATATCCCGAGTTTCCTCCACTCCACTTCCCCTCTCCTGCCATAGATGATTTTTCAACCTCTTCAAGTGCTCTTTTCTTATAATTTTAATTAACTATAACAATATCATCACTTTCCAAATTACAACACGATTAAAAAAGGTAAAACAGAAAAATTTATTTGCTGACGCTATCAGCAACACTCAGATTTAACACACTCACTATCCTCAATCCTCACAAGAACAAAAACCCACAAAAACGACAACATGATAGCAAAATCCCATCCCTCCGTTGTGCGTTCGTTTTCAGCCAGCTAACCCCTCACAAGTTTCCCATGCACTCGGCTTCACGCAAGAGTGTACCAAGTCCATACAAAATCCTTCTTAAACCTTACCTGGCCGAGGTTCTTGTTGTTGAAAATACGAGGGCAGATACACGAGGCCAAAATACTCGGATAGAAAGCAAAAGATGTTTTTTTGGTCTGTTTTACTTTTGTAAGGAAATGCACATTAGTTTAAGTCAAAGGTGAAGCTTCAAAAACTATTCTTAAATTGTGAATTTTCGAAGATTCGAACACAATTTTGTATTTACTATTAAATGTATGAAATTTATAATTTTCAACGGTATTTTATATATTTTGATGTAATTCGTATGATTTTCTAAAAATGCTATTCGAATAACATTTGATTGTCAATAAAAAAAATCATGAAACGGAATGTTTTTTAGAAATCAAAATTGTGCTTGATGCGAATTCGTCAATTTAAAAGTACATTGCGGAAATGATGCGAAAAAATCCAAGATTTGCTTTTTGCATAGAATAGGCCTATTTTGTCGCACCACCGCACTCCTGTAATACATTTTTAATACGGTCTCTCCAGAAACAGAAATCAGATGGGATGTACGCACCTACTTAACACTAGCACACGCACCTTTCTTTTTTATTTCGGTTCTCCTTTCTCCACCGTAGTTCGGATTTGGTGTTGATTGCTACGCAGAGATTTTATTTGTTTTTCTTCAGCTTTTAGGTAGATTGATGGTAAAAGAAGGTAATGGGAGAAATGACTGTCAATACAAAAGAGGAAAAGATTTAGTGAGGGTGGAGTATCTGAATTTAGTTTCTAATTGATAACGAGATTTGGTTGGTTTCAACTGGAATTCAGTTATATATGGGGATTCACGGAGGGGATAGAGAATACTAAAACTGGAGGCGTGGAGGAAGTCCACGAGGATTTTTGTGACGTGATCATGTCGCTACAGCGGAATGGAAAAAGCAATAAGTCCAGCTCTTTTGTAGATGATGTCCGCGGAGGATCTGAGTTTCCGGTGAGTTTTCTGTTCTTACAAATTATTGTTTTAATTGGAATGATTGATACATGACTTTTTAACTTTTCTACTGTTAGTCGCGAGATGAGCTGGTATCTCAGCTGGCTCAATTGAGGTTGTCATTAGAAGGCGCTTATGAGACTCTAGAGTCGATTCAACCGTCATCAGATCCTGTAAGTTAACTAGCATATAACCGTAACGTCATGTGGAATGGTATTTGGGTTTTACTTGGAAGTCATATTCAGTCTGTCTGAAGCGCATCTACCATTCTACCACACGCTTATGATATGATGCTTTAATTTGAATGCAATGACATTTGATCTGAAGAAGCCTTATTAAAATGATATTTGAATTTTGTTTAGGATGTCACTCGTAAAGTCGCCGACATGGTGGATATAATAAATGGTTTGCATGAATGTGAATTCGAGCTTATGGACATGCTCGCGAAGGAGAGTCCTAATCCTAGTCGTGGATGTGACAATCCAGTGGAAAGAGAGAAGTTGATTGATGGTATTGAGAACGACGCCAATTCTGCTGCTAGCCAGGAAGACTTGTCTGTGTTTGGAGCGTATGCAGTCTCATCTAGTCGACCACGGCCCAATGAACTTTCAAAAAGTGAAAAATCCGAGCCGTCCGAAGGCATGGGATCATCTGACAGAGGGCGGAATTTGGAAGGTGTTGATTTCATCAAACGGCTTGAAGAAATACAAAAAGTAAACGAGAAGTTGGTAGACAGATGCCGCAGGTTAGGACTAGTCCTAAGTCGGACTACTGGTCTCGAAAAGAATTTTGCGAGTAAATCTCGGGAAGGAAAGGACGTTACAACAACGAGGGAGCTTACACAACGCAGTAAAACTTTAACAAGTTTTGTCCACTTACAAGGTCGACTGGCTAATCAGCTATTGGGTTTCTCTACAGAAATCGATGAGCTGAAGGAGCTCATGTCTCAAGTCAACCCAATCCAAAGATCAGCCCCTGATATATCACTGTCGAAAATTGAGAATGAGGAGCCCCTTGGCCGACCCTACCGATTTGGTTTGAGAGGAAGCTCGTATGGAATATCGGCATTGTCTCCATCCACAGATGAGGCGGGCGAAGAAGAAAATGTTGTTAAAAAGCCACGATCTTACTTGAGTCTTGGCCTGCATGATTCCAGTTCAGAAACATCGGCAGGAGACTATCCGCAGTATTTGAGAACTTTGAGGGAACCTTTCAACAGAGACCATGGAGAACGTGAATCTGCCTTTGTTCCAATTCAGAACACGACGCATTTGGGCCCAACTCGAGATAAAAGTAAAGGAACCGCTAATTTGACTGGGAGTCAACCTGACATTAATAATGATGTTAAAGTACCACGAGCTACTGCAAATCCATCTCTGTAAGTGCTCCATTTAAGTTTTTCAGTTATTTATGACAACGTGCTGCATTAGTTTTCAGTTTCAACATCAGATTTCGCTTCTACGTTGTTTTTCATTTTATTTTTTCCAAATGCCTTTTATTCTCAGTAGTAGTAGACAGATAAAACAGTTGAAACTTTTAAACAGAAAAAAATAGCCATTTACTGGGTTCGACACTCTGGGATTGTCGTTTTTCTTTCTATTCTCATGCGCTTCTATTCTGCGGCCTTTTCAGGTGTTTAAAAAACAACTGTAAAACTTATGTTATGTTATTGTTTTAAAAATGGGAGTAAGTTGTTGTGATGTTGTACTGAGTCAGATATAGAAGTTTCCATGTACATACTAGTAAAAGTACCCACCTTATACCCACCTTATTCTTATCAAGAAACACGGTTTTAGTTCAATGGTCAATGGAGGAAAAGCCAGTTGTTTTATCATTCTAAAGAGAATTGAATCCCTTTTTTATTTTTATTACATAACTGTTGTCACATAACAAGTAAGATTATATCACATCAGAAAAGCGTACTTTATTGTGCCTCTAGGTTCAATTTTTTGGCGTACTGGGAGATTTTTTTCGTTATAACATTTGAATGTTTTGTTTAAATATTCCGATTTATTGTTTAAACAGGATTCGTCGGGCAAGGGATGGTGGTAACCCCTATACGCCACAATCCGTAATCAACTTGGGTTTCGACCCTCTGCAGGAACGCCAAGGACGATCCTGTTCTGCAAGGGCATCTGTTCTTCCCACTCAGCAAGCCACAAATCCTCTTCCAAATAACTTGTTCCGAAGTAATTATAGCAAGTCTCCGCCGTCAATGCAAACGTCAAGTGGAATGGGAAGTCTTAACTCCCGATCAATGGCCAGTTTAGAAAATGGAAGGGGTGACGGTCATTACATGTCGAGGATTGGCAGTAGGAACAACGATCCAGAAGATAATATGACTCGTGGATTTTCTGAGAGGCCTAATATGTCTTCCAATAATTTGAACAAGTCGTACAGGCAACCAACAAGATCCAGTTCATTTTATTCCGAGCTAGATTTCCGTCAGCAGGATGTATTTCCACCCGTATCATGGGAGGACGAAGGCTTGCATACATCACCGCCGCGACCGCGAACGCCATCCGGAATATCGACGGTATTTAGAATTATGATTACATTTATTAAATGTGCTTACTTCTTTGCTAATTTTTCTTCATTTATTTGGAATTATCATAGTAGCGTACTTTCTCAAATTGATGCGCAACAAATTACTGAGGAGTTGAACCGCGTTCTTCGCCGAAACAATGGAGATGATTCGATGCCTCATCAGCAAAATTGGTGGAGTAGCAGCACTGAGCTAGGTCAAGCAGATCGCCATGTCTATGATCATCCGAATTTTCCTAGGGCAAAACCACACGTGCCTGAGGTAAGCGCAGCGTGTTTTGTCGATTTAATCCATATATCTATTTATCTATATGTATCTCATATTTCATATTATCTCATAATAATTTATTATGATCGACAGAGAACATTGGCTGACTGTTATTCACAAATCATGCATCTTCACATCGCCTTGCAAGAAGTGAACCAACAAATTCGCAACTTGAATGTTTCTGTGTCTGGTAATAAAACAGCAACAAGGGATGCACTTTTGCAGCACCGCTTTGATCTGCACGGCGCAACAAGATGTGTCAGGGACGTTTCCGATATGGTAAGTAACAGTTGAAGTATTTTTGTTAGATGAAACATTAGTGTTAGACGACTATTATCAATGCTAATTGTAGATGAACGATTTTTATGTAAAGATCTCAGAGTCGATGAAGCGTATGGAGGCTCAGATGGGAAGTCAAACCCGAATCATTATGGACATAGAGTCCAGGCTTCGACGAGTGAACCAACAAATTCGCAACTTGAATGTTTCTGTGTCTGGTAATAAAACAGCAACAAGGGATGCACTTTTGCAGCACCGTTTTGATCTGCACGGCGCAACAAGATGTGTCAGGGATGTTTCCGATATGGTAAGTTACAGTTGAAGTATTTTTGTTAGATGAAACATTAGTGTTAGACGACTACAATCAATGCTGATTGTAGATGAACGATTTTTATATAAAGATCTCAGAGTCGATGAAGCGTATGGAGGCTCAGATGGGAAGTCAAACCCGAATCATTATGGACATAGAGTCCAGGCTTCGACGCGTTGAAGAGAACCAGCGGATTACCATACAGAAATATGAACGAGACCGTGAACGTGAATGGCAGGTTCCTGGGCGTCCTGACTTTATGGTTTCTCAAGATCTCTCATTTCAATACACACATGGAGCTCGTGGTATGTGAATTTTAAACGAGCTATGAATACTCGTTTTGGATAAAATTCGTGTAAAAATAATAATGATTTATGATGTTCGCTCAGATTCTATGCGTGAAAGGGAGAATGGTTCATCTGGATCAATGTTAAATAATCAAATGCCACCAGGAACTCGAGCTAACAATTATTGGGATAACTTTAGAAGGTGCTGTAATTTAAATTAATTTCATTAGAATTGCCACTAATGGAACAGAAATATGAACGAGACCGTGAACGTGAATGGCAGGTTCCTGGGCGTCCTGACTTTATGGTTTCTCAAGATCTCTCATTTCAATACACACATGGAGCTCGTGGTATGTGAATCTATGTTAAACGAGCTATGAATACTCGTTTTGGATAAAATTCGTGTAAAAATAATAATGATTTATGATGTTCGTTCAGATTCTATGCGTGAACGGGAGAATGGTTCATCTGGATCAATGCTAAATAATCAAATGCCACCAGGAACTCGAGCTAACAATTATTGGGATAACTTTAGAAGGTGCTGTAATTTAAATTAATTTCATTAGAATTGCCACTAATGGAAAAACCAGACTATAAAATATTGTCTAATATTAATCGACTCTTATCAATTTGCAGCTATTCTCGCCAGAATATGCTTTCCAAATCGAATGCAAACGTACCCCAGCAGTTTAGTCATGAAGCATCTCCATCAAGCGTAGAGAACTCCAGATACACTTCTAGTGATCAATTGAACAATGCAGCACCTTCAGCCTCCGCGACAACTGAAACTGCTGCAGAAACTAGGTGAGGAAGCAGTATCTAGTATTGTGTGAGTAGGTCGATCGTATTGGTACATATATTTATATAAATGTATTTTTTGCATTGAACAGGCGTAACGGAGCTGGAAAGAATTTATGGGCAACCTCGGGGTTTTATGAAAATGTCAGTACCAGTAAGAAACGTAACAAAGAACAGAAGTCTCAAGGCTCGACTTTGACTACTCCAAAAGCAGAAACAAGTGGACAAAGCAGCAGTGGCGTTGCTGAGCTTCTACTAACTCAGCGTGAAGCGCATCCGGAGTTAGATGAGAACAATAGTGCCGGGTAATCCTAATATATTCATTTCACATCTCAAATTAAAGTTAGGTAATTAATTTCTCTCTTTGGTTCATTCTAACAGTATGTCAAGTAGATATGCTGCACTATCGCAACTCTCAACACCTCTCTCTGGTTTTCGTGGAAACCATTCCGATCGGGAGCCGGCTACTTTTTCGCGACTAACGGATTTGGATCTACCACTTCACCCATTGGCATCTTCCTCGCGGAAAGGAGATAGTAGTGAGCGTTCAGAAGACACCGATGGAGCCGCGGATTTTACTCCACTCACTATGCATTATGGGAATCGTAGTGCTCAGCGTGGTGCCTCAAAAGATGATCAAGATAAGCGTATGGGATATTATGATGCTTCAATTTCGGACCAACAAAGTCTCTCAGGTCAAGATGAAGTTTCGAACAACAACACGGAAATGACTTTAAACAATACCGGAGATTCCAGTAACTGGGGAGCTCATGGTATTGACACATTTGCTGAGTTAGAAACTTCGGATAGGAACGCTCCATTACGTCGTGAACGAACCGACACTAGTCAAGCCTACATCATCACTAGCTCTCCAATTACAGTCACTTCCACGTCTAATCATTGTGATGAAATGAACATCAGATGTGAGGAGAGCGCTGCAAACATTACTGAAGATTCATTAGATCAGAATCATAGTCGGGGAGATGAGAGTACAACTACAACTAGTAACAATATCACCAGTTAACTTCAAGTTGCTCAAGAAATGTTGTATACTGCGGGAAAATACCAAATACTGTCATTCCATTATTTTGCATGTCACATGTGTAGATATTTATGTATTGTTTTTTAACCTGTAACAAAACTATATTGTACTACTAAGAGAAGGGCTTCCTTTTTGAGAGAAAATCGATACAGATTACAGAATAGAATTAGTGTATGTATAGGCCAGGGCAGAAATCATATCAACTGTGAAGTCCGCTTTAGTCACTGATAGAGTTTACGTTGTTGATAGTAGTCATGGACGAGTGTTGTTCCCTTTGAAACGTTGAAAGCTAAATCCGTTTATAACTTTTTGAAGCAACGCTCTGTCACGATGGCGGTTGGTACGTCCATAGGACAACGTGTCATTAGAGAATCGAAGAAATCAGGTAAAATGGCAGGTATTTAAAAGTCGTTATTTGTTTCGGTAACAGTTTTGCTGTTCTTTACTGTCAATTTTGCTGAGCATGTTATCTTTTGTACTTTAACATAGTTAACAAATTGTTTTTAACAATGTTTTTATATTGCGTTGCTAATTTCTAAGAAGTTGTTACGTCAATTTTTAAAATTATTCAGGCAAACTTAATCAATCTACTAAAATTGTTGATGTCATCAGTTGAGGTATTGTTTGTATGACCTTCGTATAAAAAATTACGGCTGTTGATATCGGAAAGTCGGTTAAAATATTTGAAAATTACGGTCAAGTGTTTATAAAATGTTTACAAGGTATGGTTATGAGAATTTCAAGTACTCCGTTGAGAATGATCTGTCGATTGACTCACTCAGTATTTTTCAAGGGTATTAGTGATTCAGAAAGTGGTAATAGGTTAGTAAAAGTTTATGTAATATTGTTGTTGCGGCTACTAGGTACAAAGGTAACTTCTGGGAAGTGCCTTGTTTAAGCACTCCTTTTCTTAGTCTTTGGAAGAGGGCCTCTAACTATGGAAAAATGTCACTTCGTGCCTAGTAGTTGTCATCATTGAAATTTCGTTGTTTTTCGCGTCCGTTGAAACTAATATGAACCATGTATGCGACAATATGAAGAAAAATGTTGAAATTTCCATATGAGTGTGTCATCCAGTGCTACCGAACAGATTTTGTAATAAACTAACATTGTTTTCAGTTGTTCAGAAAATAAAGAATTAAAAAAAGAAGAAGAAAAAGAAAAAAACTAACTGTCGGATGCATACACAATCTTTTAATCGACCAAACAAGTGAGATACTTTTTATTTATTCGGAAACGTATTACAAGTGACATAACTGTAAATCAAAACCACCAAGTAAAGGAAAAATTTGCAACGATACTCATTTTAAATTGTTGGAAATGTGCTGGATATCGGTATGATTAGAAGATTTACTCGTAGAGCCATGGATCCTCAACAGACTTCCATTTGATTTGTTCCTCAGACTTGAACCACAAAGCAATTTCCTTGTTGGCGGATTCAACAGAGTCAGATCCGTGACAAATGTTACGTCCAACTTCGATACAGTAGTCACCACGAATAGTTCCTGGGGCTGATGCAGCAGGGTTGGTTTCGCCCAACATGACACGTCCAGTCTTGACGACGTTGGTGCCTTCCCAGACCTGTGAATCAAAAAACCAACAAACCCTTAATATTTCAAAGATCATGACCATATGAAAGCAAGGATGTGGATTGTTACCATGGGAACGACAGGTCCAGAGCTCATGTATTTGACGAGTCCTGGGAAGAATGGGCGAGCTGCCAAGTCGGCGTAGTGTTGCTTAAGGAGGTCCTCACTGGCCCACATGAACTTCATGGAGACAAGGTGGAATCCCTTTTGTTCAAATCGTCGAATAATCTCGCCGACAAGTCCTCGCTGGACACCGTCAGGCTTGATCATGATGAAAGTGCGTTCGCGTTCTCCAGCCATATTTAATGGTTTAGCGGTACACACAGGTTCTCCACTTGAAATGTCTTGACAAAGGTCACCGGAATGGGAACTCGCCGATATTAAAGTGACAGAGAGAAGGACGACTAGTGAACAGAGCAACAGCCGAGAAGAAAGTGAACGATAATGGTGGTGCACGAGGAGAGGCTGTCTAGATCTAGAACATGCCGGCTCGCTGGCACAAGCTGAAGATATCTCACAGTAGAAAGCACCACTTGTAGCAAGGGTGAGCAACGGAATCCGTTCTTCCATGAGTATCGCCATCGTCTGTTTTGGTAAGACACCACTGAAGTTCCACACTCACCTGCAAAAAAACGACCACTGAGCTGTTGACGAAACTCTGTTTGCTATTTTTGCTACCCTACTTGTAATCAAGATAATGGCGTTATGCAAAATATAATTGTATGGCTTTGTTTAGGCGAAGAGCTGGAAACTTAGAAAAAAATCTGCTCGCCCTTTCTTATGATATGGCACACACGTAAATGTTATTGCAACTATTTTATCAGAGTACTAAACATTCCAGAGAAATAGGAGTGTGACTGGTAATGAGCACCGTTATCTCTGAAGTGCGTTTCGTAACACGATTTACTTTATGATAGAACTCAAGAGGAATCCTAGTTGAATTTGATTTGATTATAAACAAGGTTAAGTGAATTAGATTCTTTTACTTCAGTCTAATAAATTGGTAGATCTTGACAGGACACCTACCTAATTCTTGGTCAAAATCTCAATCTCCTTAATTGCTAAGATTCTTGCTCAACTGCTTTCTTTAATATTGCTTGTTTTGGTTTCGGGAGATTAGAAAAACATTGCGTAAAGTCTGGAGAACTGACCGGTGTACAGCTGATCCACAGCAATTGTATTAGGAAACAATGAACATTTCAACATTGAAAATCATGTGATACAGCTGTAATGGATTACTGTTTTAATGTAACGTCAGGAAATACTTGCACGTAACGAAAGTCAATTACGACAGCAATGGCACAATGATAATGCTGAAATTAAATTATTTTCTTCCATAACGACATTGACATCCGCTTATTCTATTATTTTTGCAACATGAAAATTACTAATTGAGCATACCAACTACAAACTGCCAGAGAGCGAAATGGATGATGGTTTTGGTTTGTTTTTAAGTGAAGAAACCCGTGTAATGATCCTCCGGTGTCTGTGTAGATGGATGGACCCGAGTAATTTTATCAAGTCTCTTTT
>JAAXOA010001246.1:0-16794 GCA_036561885.1 Salina celebensis
AAATGACAAAAATCAAATGAAATAATTTGTCCCACATAGTAGTATTTCAACTAACAGTTGCAAAAACAAACCAAATTCGCAAGGTTTCTGAACAGTCTTTGGAATATAGGCGATTTTTCTCAATACCTTAGCAATTCCAAGTTTGATAAACGACAATATTTAATAGCTGTTTTCCTACCGATGAATCATTAAAAGAGGCGGTACGAAAATCCAAAAATTATGCTGTCAGTTCGCTGACAAAAACGCTAATTCGGTGTTTGCAAACCTTTAGCGTAAGGCTGTGACATTGCCATTGACAATTTCATTCGAAAGATATGACTAGGATAATAAAATGCCCTTTAGCAGACTTTGGTCGTTATGCAAAAAAAGCCACTCTAAAATTCAAAAATAATTTTGTCTAAAAAATCTACTTTCTTCACATAAAAGAACCGATAAGATATTTCATGCTCGTGCATTTCTCTTTATACAAATTTTATGCACGTGAAAATCGGAAAATCTCTAAACGTACTTATTATGAGGGTTTCAATCAGCCATATCTCCCTAGTCGTTACATGCCTGCTAGTCTGTTCCGTTACCGTATCGAAAATCGCGTAGGTTTGATTTACCTCTGAATCCAAAACACCGACTGCGCGTTGGTTTAACATTGTTCTGTTTTCAAAGTGGCTTGCTTTAAAGGGACGAAGAATATAAGGAATGTTTTCAAGGGGGATTTTAGCAACATAACTTGTGACGGTCCAAACCTCTGTCTCGTTGGGAATTTCTCAGTATTTGCTAATTGAGCAAAGAAAGTGAAAACTTGGGCACTGTAATACCGAAAAATCATGGCGTCTGAATAAAGAAATTAATGAATCTGCCGAAGTTCATCAGGTGTGGACTTGCAGCGAAGACAAATGCAATGACCCTCACTCAGCAACTTGCAATCATCCCCACGAAAAAACGTACAAATCTAAGAAATGCCTTACTCCCCAGTGTATAACAAACAAACAAAAATGCCAATGCCACTTAAACATAAAAACGTTCGACTTCCGTGACTCATACTACTGCAGTACAGAGCATGCCATATAGTTCCGTTCAGTAAGAGGTCCTTCGGATTGGACTTTTTTGCTATAATGCTGGGAATACTGCTTGCAACCGTATCAACAAGGCATACCAAACGTCCTCAGGTGCTGATATGAACCGCTCCAGTCCAAACTTACTACTAGTATATTTTACGCTCACACTCAATTTTGTATTCAAAGTAAAAGTTTTCTAATCCTTTAAATCACAACCCTACCAACCTTTGAATATTGTAAGCTTTTATTCAAACAAATACTTTTCTTTCTACTTCCTCCTATTTCCACTTTTAGTATCGACAGTATCGTTGTTATTGACCATGTCCGATAATGGAAAATATTTGCAAGGCCCCTCCAAGTCAAGTTTATAGCTTCCTCAAAGTACTGGGAAACCGCAAGAGTTTTTGGGTAAAGACCCAAGCCAGAGCAAACATTCCATGGATTTTCTTTAATGGGATAGCTTTCATTGCACGTTCGATGCGGGGAAAGTACATCCAGTATTTTTATCTCTTATTTACACTAGATTAGCTGGATCGATGATTACAGCCAGTATGTAAAAAGAAGCAAAAAATGATGATATTTTTTGTTTATTTGGTTTTCTACCTATTTTAAGGTACTTTTTATATCCCCTAGTTGGGTATTCAAGTCGTTCTATGAAAAAGATTAAAACAAGTTGTGCCAAAGTCCCAGTAGGATTCAATAAAAGTTCAAGTAAAACTGCTTCCAGGCTTGAGTATTGGCAACTAACCGTTTTTATGCGGAATTCCAGTATTTGTTTTCCCCATCATGTTAAGCAAACTTCATCTAGCTTTGAATGGTTTAACCAATGACGCATTTCACCCAGATAAAAAGGTAATGTTGTTTAATTTCCTTATGTTTAATGATTCTAGGCGTGTAGACCTTTAGTATTCATTAAAATAAACGACGAGATCTACATCAAATATGTGTCTGCTGGAAGAAAAAAAACTCAGAATGAATGCGGAGCTTGCAAGGTGTATTTTGACTAATTTGTTTATTCCTCATTCATTTTCTCCAGACTCCTGCGATAGATTTACCAGTCATGGCAGAGAAAAGAAATGGGATGGAGAGACGTTTGCAACATTTATTCCATTTTCCGATGTCTCGGAAAAAATAACATGTATACCTTCGTTGTTCTATATCGCGGCTTTCAATAAATCATGGGAGGAAACCAAGAAAATGTTAAAACTAGCGACAGTATTCATAAACTCTTTCAACACTAACTGCTTCTTAGACGGACAGACATACGATAAGAGCCCATACAGATACGTCATGTCATACTTTTCTCCGGCTATATCCCATTTCTCTCCATCCATCCTTCTCGTTCCTTATGTGAATACAGACTAGCCATAACACACGCACACATTTATTGGAGTGGTAACGTGACCCGATTAAAAATTCTTGTCTTGTAGCCACCACACTTTCACCCGGTTTGTCTTACCGTGTTTGAGTTTATGACGATTCATACAAAACAGAGAGTATCGCTGTGTCATCATCAAGCTATCTATTGTCTTTTTTATTTATTTTTCCTTCCAGAGATTACTACACACACCGTCACCAAACCAGAAGAAAATGACATCTGGCAGAGTCACATCAACCAACTCTATCTTGATCCTTTGCAGGAGACGTATACTTTATTGGCGTATTGCTGTTATTTTCGTGGAGACAATGAAAAAAATATTAGAAAATCCTTCCAACTTTCTTCCGAGGGTATCTCCCTCCGGGTTTGACGAGAAGGAAACAAGTCAAGTGTAAAATTATCAGGAAACAAAAAAATGTCTGCTCTGCATGTACACGGTCGTGAGGGGAAAAACATGAGTTCCTATTATCCTGGTATTGGTGAACAAAGTACATGAGCATTAAGGAAATATTATACTTTCTCTTGTCTCTGTAGAGGATAGCTTTTCTTCAGAAGAGAAGAAAAATGATGATGGCATTGCATGCAAGCACACATGCAAGTCAGTACACTTATCTTGAGCACAATTTTCTCTGCCGCTTCAAAAGATAGACGCTGGGATGGTGGGAAAAGTGAAAGTTGTTTGATTACACAAGAAAATGGAAAGAGACGGCCGACTAAATCGAGAAACGAAATATCACAAGACAAAACATAGAAAAATGCAGTTGGCTAGAATGAGCGAATGTAGCAGCTAATTTTCCATTTCGGTGAAAGTCGCGTGTTAAGACGTAAATCAATGTGGTTTCAAGGGGAAAGCTCCTCTATAGAAAGTCAAAAAGTCTAACAGAACGTGTGTTCATGCTAAACAATTTCGAGAAACACATTTTCTATGCAATTCAATCATAATGACACACCAAAAAATAATCACGTCTGTAAACAATCTTGCACACTATATCCAATAAAAATATCATACATAGTACGTGTTTATTATGCAGAAAACTTTGATGCAATTCTGAAAAAGTCAATTTTCTTTTAGAGACCCGTTTTATATTCATGCCTTCAAAATTTTAGTATGACTTTATGTGAAACTAATCAAAAAAAGGAAAAATAGTGCAGTAACCTAGATTTTCTTGTTGTTTGCATGACGCAAGGTGAGCAGTGTGTTCTGTGTAGGATGTGTTCTCCGTACCAGTTTATTTCCCAAAAAGGATAATTATATCTGCCTATTTCATCATGATTTTCTTCTGACATGGAGAAAGTCGAAAAACACTAAACAAACCTGGCACAGCATAACACAAGAAATATTCCCTACATACATATATATCTGTCCTCCAATAAAACTTTAATGTAAATCTTATGTCACGTTTTTGCATATAAAACGCCTCGAGACAGCAAACCATATAAGCTCTCCGTGACAAAAAATATACACTGATAAAACAGGTTCACGATGATGTTCGTCCAAGAGAAAGTCATTGGAAAATCTTCTCCTGCTAGCCCAGAGGAGAAAGCCTCTCTAGAGGAAATTGCGAAAAAAAGGTTGAATATATTATTTTAGCATGCGACACACTACACTGTTTTTTTGTGTGACATGGCAATAAAAACGGCAGTTGTGAAAAGGGAAACAAGGAAATATAGCATTTTTATCCATGTTTTTGTTTGCTTCGGAGAGAGAATAATAAGCTGCTTTTCCTCATCATTCTGTGAACTTTCAAGGCCTACACCAATCTCAAAAGCATTTTGTTCGTAGTAAAAACCCATACACTAACAACATTCGCAACTTATCATCATCATTTTCCATTCTCGTAATAACTTGCAAATATGGCTTTAGACAGCATTACAAAACAATAAAAAACCGTATTCTTCCCGCACCTTAGAACAAGAATTTCATGTAAATATACGTCAGGATGGACGGCCTTCTGAGAAAATAGATGCTAATGACGACGGCGACTTGCAGAGGTAGCCATTAGAAAGACTTACGTTTATCCTACCACCGGGCGAGTTCCTTTATCTTCTACAAGGTTCTTTTCTCCTTGGGAATTTTCTTCCGTTGATTTTCCCTTTCTTACCCATCCCGAAAATTTTCATGTAGAAAACTTGTCCCGTTAGTTTCTCCTCTTTTGCAACAAAATTCCAAAATATGGTATGCACAATCATCACATTTTGTTAGACGAGCTATTCCATATGACGATAATGACGATGGAGTTTTTTGCACAGCTTTCTCCTCATAAAGGTTGAATGTTTGCAGTTACGGAGAAATTTTCTTTACAGTAAGTTTTCCAGTGAATCTTTACTCTTTACGTTTGCTATAGTGTGAAGTGTAATGGATGGATGCGTGAAGTGTTGCAGCTTGCTAATAACCATTTTGATACTTTGATGATTATGTCGACAAAAGTTAGAAGCCTCGGCAATCTGCACTGTTTGTTTTTTACCGATAACTTATAACTATAAGTGTGTCTATTTCGACTTGCCAGTCTAAATCATTGTCAGCTCGACAAATTACTCAAGTGTTGAGAGAGAGAAAAATTCCTTAATGATATCATTCCTAGTTTCAACTCAACCAAATTGGAAGGCACCACTTCAAAGGGATTTTCCAATAAAAAAGAATTTTCTAGTTAGCACATTGCTAACGATTAGCACGTCTTCCTTCTCCGCCTATTTGGTAATGCTATCAGTTTTTTTCTCTTCAAAGAGAAAAACGGAAAGCTTTCCACTTTCTCTCTTATGTGGACATTCTCCAAAGAATCGGTGGGATTGATAAAAAGAAGGAAATTAAATATTGCTGATGATGATGAAAAAACCTTGTAAAAATCAAGATATAAAGCTGCAACCAAGTTGAACGTTCTTGTTCTAGTGCGGTGGAGTAGAAATCGGATTTTTACTTTTTTCAACTTTTCTAATTCCAAAAGGAAGGGTCTTTTGTGGCTCTCAGTTTTTGATACATTATCAGCGTGCAAGAGAAAAGATGTGTTAAACACATAATGATTTGCTACACACGTAGTAATTTATCGTCTCCATTTTTTTTTGTTGGTGGAGGGGAAAACGATTTTTTTGTGTATTTTTCAGGAAGCGTTTTTTGTTCCTAGTCAGTTTTATTTACTTTATGGTTGTACTACAGCTTTTAGCATATATATGCTCTTCAAACTCCCATATAACAGTAGTTACTTAATATAAACAGTTTAGGGGTTACTTGAGACTACATAATTAGAGAGTAAAATTATATCCAAGTTTGAAAGTCTTGAACAAGCAAAAAGGAAGAGAATGTCTTGAAAGGAAGCATCCTTTGAGGAAAAGAAAGGTTCTTATTCAAAAGGCACACAAGGAAGGCACCCAACCAAACCAATAATCCTATCCTTTCTCTATAACTTTTTTTTTCTCTCATGCTGTGTTCTCCCCGATTTTTTATCTTTCACATAAAAACCGTATATTTTTCGGGTGACGGCAGTGGCAGTGCAGTTTGAGTCGGTAACTATCTATAAAAACAAACTGGTCGCCTCGAGTAAAAACGTGCAACCAAATACCCCAAGAAAACTGATACAAATACATGCACTCCGTGTGTTCTTTGGTGTGTGTCTTATATCACATATTATTTACTTGGTTACTTTCTCCCGTCATTTTCGTTTTCGGAAAAATAATTGCGGTGGGCATTTTGGAAGTGATGATGTGTCATGCTTAAAAAATATATCCTTATATGCAATATATACATACTAACGTCACAAACAAGTCATTGAAACTATAAAAAAACTCGATATCACTGTTATTTTCACACATGCCATTAACTTACTATATATGTATGTAGGTTTCCGCTATGAAGGTTCAAAAAAGATAACCAGTTTTTGTTTGGCTATAGTGAAAACCGTTGGGAAACGGTCGAGCAATGTGTGTCTCCGTCATTTCAAAAAGAAAGCAGCGCAGAAAAATGCACCCATCCATACACTTTATGTGCACACACATTACCCAAGTTGTAAAATAAACTATTCTTTAGCACTGCACGTTGTACAAACCCTTTTCCTTGAAAGAAAAAAAAAACAGCGGCTCATATAGAGTAAAAAACTCCCCTTTAAAAAACATATTTATCTGTATGATATATCCTTGCAGTTTATTTTCCACGTCCATTTTTACTACGAGAGAACGACTTGTGTGTGGTGAAATAGTACAGTAATGTGTGACAAGCTGGGAAAAACCAAATAGCACGGAGAAAGGGGGAAAAAATCTTCAGAGAAAGGATATGCGGCTGAGGAGCAGGCAGAGCAGCAGCAGAGTACTCCTTTAAAAAGGAGGGTATTATATACTCCCTTTTTCCAGTCACTCCAAGTGAGTCACCATGAGCATTTTATAGACGAATACAAACAGTAGTTGCTGGTGTGGTGGTGTAGTCATCAGACGGTCATAATAACAAGAACTGCATAGGAGTAGTAATGGCTAACGATGAAAACAGTAAACGTGGAATTGTTTGAGCTAACAGTGTAGCACATTTATATTTTTTAATGTTTTGTTTATCTAAGTAAGTAGCTCATTTATATTCAAAAGGATAATTTGTTGTGGACTTAGTTTGAAAGATAAAAAAACATAGCTGCAAAGTGGTGAAAATAAAACAAGATGTGTGATTACAGGTAAATGAGAAGTGACTAATGTGACTGGTGAAAGTATGGAGGAGAAGAATGGATATTGGGAGGAATAATGGGGATGGTTTATACGGTGTGATTGGAACTGTGCGTGTGGTTGACGTAAAGGTCAGCTTTTTCACTGAACAGTATTTTATGATTATGTCAAATGAAGACAATGTGATTTTTTTTATTATTTGGGAGTGGAGTGAACAAGGTGGTCGTAAAAACCTTGGAGGAGAAAACATGAGTACTGTTGAATATTTGTGAGAGATAAAGTTAAGGTCAATGGGATAAGCTTTAAGAAATATCTACAAAGCTCTTGGACCTTAAGAGAATTTTCTTTTTTATACACAAAGACATGTAGGATTTGGTGAGAGAAAGTAGTGCATATTGATTTCAGCTAAGCAATAGAAGAAAAAATTGTTAAAGACAAGGAGCACAACGAATATATCTGTACTAATTAAGTTTATATTGCAAATTACAATAATGTTAAATTAAAAATAGCTTTTGGAAGATACCAAATTAAATGAAGTATTTACACAACGAATGTTAAGCTCTGTGCTATTAAGCTATAAAGTCAATACACACATGTTAAACGCACATGGGATGTGAAACTACGGCGCACATCAAATATAATGTCGTGATTAAAAGTGAAATCAACACTAAATTCACCTATCACCGTGAACACCTACCTGAACAGTGTGTTTAGGAACGTTTCCTCTTTAAAAGGTGAAAGCCCAAACAGTTTTCGCGAAAACGGATAATTAATGGAAGAACAACTGGTTGTACTGGTGGATCCTTGGCAGGACAAGTATGAACAGGTAAAGTTACATAAGTTATTCAACTTTTCGGCAAATCCCATACTAATATAAGTTTTATATTAATGCATAAGAGACAAACTATGCAGTTCATGCAACTTCAATTTTATAACAATATGTATGTTTCTAAAACGAAAGTAAAGTAAATCCATTTTGTATTCTGCTTATTCTCCGTAACGGTCTCGCCACCGTTACTGTAACGCGTCCAGATGCTGCAAAAAATTTGCTAAACATTTTCTTTTTGCATTTAAAGATAAAAAACTCGTTGTGTTTTTATATTCGCACAGACTGGTGGAAGCGAACGAAAAGTTGCAAAAGTTAAATCAAACTTTGGAAGAGAAACTGCTCAAGCTGGCGGAAAAGCATCATGCGGAAACATCCGGGTTGTCGGAACAAATTCAGGACTTGACACAAAGACTGGTTGATGCTCGCCTCTGTATTCATCAGCTTGCTGATGAAAATGTAATTAGTAAAAAAAACCTTTAATACGTCTCTTGTACGCTTGTTCTATTCTATTTTTTTGTCCTTCAAAACCCATTTAAACAAAGTGACAAGGCAGCGTTTTCAACAATATGTACTTTTTGCACAAGATCCTTCTCTCTTAGAAACTTGGCGCTTTCCGGTTTTTCCCTCTCCAAAACCACTTTCAATAAAAACGCCCACACAAACATCGTGTCCAGTGTACCGTGAAACGCCAAAATTTCAGTATTAAAAAGGAAGTTGTGGCAAAAAAAGTGTTTTTCGCATACAAAAGGAAATTAGACTGTATCTTGGAAAGATGCAGAGGAGAAAGTCTTCTATGCACGTTTCTGTTTTTCTCCCCTTTTCTCCTGTTTTGATGTGGCCAAAGAATTGTTCTCATGAATTTCCTAATGTGATGTGTAAATGATATTATGTTTACAGGATCGATACCGAAATGACATAAATGTCGTGATACAACTTTTGCAAATGCAAGCCTTCCAATTTTATCTCTCCAAAAATCGAAACGGTAAGTGGGAAGCAACCAATATTGTAATTTATGGACTAGTAACGGAAATTAGGTCTGCAAAACATCTACAGCTGAAAAAAAGAATTCTCTAGCATTTTTGTTGTTTGTTCATGGTTTTCAGCTTCCAGAAGATTTACAGCGAAAAATCTTAGGTATAAAGAATGGAGTGGGGTCGGGTGGAACGCGGAAAGAAAAGAAGATTATTAAAGTTCAAGTGCCAACATTCCCTCCAACGGATATTATGTATGCGAGTGGACAAGGGCAAAGGTAAATGAAAAAATGAATCTATTACACTTATTACTAGATAAACACATCCTGCCATGATTGTGAAAAAAACATTAAAGATGATGCTGTGCATACGGACGTTACTCATTGAGGTAGTTTTTCGTTTCTCTTCAAAACTTTTTTTTTCGGTGACTTTTCAACTTGCTTTGATAATTCAGATTCTTTCTTTTTAAAGTTATACAGAGAAAAGAAGTTTTTATCAGTGTCTCCATTTCAAAAAAGGCATTCATAATGCGGCGCATAATGTTAAAGAGGATGCGCATCCGCCGCCACCCATTCTTTAAAAAATCTAAATAAAATCCTGGTGGAAAAAAGGGGAAAACTTTCTCGTTATATTTTTATCGAGAAAAAACTAAGTAGCTGACTTTACGAAGAAAATCCCAGTTTGTATTGATACTTGGGAACAAAAAAAAAAGTAAAAAAGAACAATCCGAGCCTTCTTTTTTCACTAGATTTTAGTGTGGAAATGGTATTATTATAAATATATTTTCTTGCCAAAATGAATAATGTATATTGGATGGAATGGAGCATTATGTATAAATATGTATTGACGAAGTGATGTATGAGTAGGCTGGGTCATATGTCAATACTTTTACATGCTACAAGGCGAGTATCGATTTCACTAAAAAAAGTTTGTTCGTTTTAGAAACTCATCGGGCCTAAGTAATTTTCCAGCAAACATAAAAAAGATCCGGTTTTAGTAGCCAAAACACAGAAAACACTCGTGTAGTGACACGCTTTTCATACATTTTTTTTTCTTGTCCATATAAAAAACAGGCCCAAATCACAGCATGAGAAAGGGTAATATAGTAATGGCACAAAACAGATTGGTTTCGTTCACAATAGATTGGCTAAATGTATAAATCAATCAGAGCCTTTTAGTAGCTAATCTTAAATCAGTAGCACTCCGAACAGGACAGCCCATATTCCAATCAGAGATGAGCACAAAAGTGCGGTCATTCAAAGGCAATCAAACCGTATCCAATTTGTTCAGCCTTTTTTCCCCTAGATTATATCATATTTGAATAGGCTTTGACTATTGTGTCTGATAGACGGTAGTGTTTGATATGAAGTAGTTTATTTTTAGTTTCTCGGTAGTAATACTTCATATTTTTTCCTCTTTTGTTTGCCTATGTGCTATGCTTTCTTTTATGTTTGTCAGCTCATTTTTGTATAAAAGCGTGCGTTATATGTGCTATGAACCAGAAATAGGTTTTGTTTGATAGATTGAGAGTCACTCCAAGTCATACTTATCCATGATAAAATAAACCGTAGTGGCTACGTCAAACCGATGTTGCTATTGCTAACTATCTTTTTTTATGTACACAGAAACTTGCTAATAAAAAAAGCCTGATGAATTATCAGTAGAAAAAACACCGTGAGCACTTTTCTAGATATCTTTTCCCTCGACATAAAAATATGGAAAACAAAGGAGTATTTGCGTTGTCGTTTTTGAGTCCACTCAGCGGAAAAGAATAGACAATTGATATTGTATTGGGCTTTTTCTCTGTCAAAGCACACAACGTACTCTTTTAATACTAGTTTTCCCTATTGTCAAGAAACTATTATTTGCACAATGTTATGTTTTTTTATCCTAATATGGATATGTGCAATGCGAACCACTTTCGAAAAAGAAAAAAAGTACTAGAAATACACTCGTATTATTGACATTTTCACTTATTTTTATTCACTAGACATCCATTCAACCGTTTTTAAAAACCTGCTGACAACCTGCCTGGTTTTTTTCCCTACGTGGTTCCCTGAGGAAATATATAAAAAAGTTTGGTTGAAAAGTTTTCAGTTACATGCATTCGCCTAACTACTGTTGCTGTGCAAACTCATGTTCTGGTTTTGTAATGAAATGACCTACCTGCTTGCATAAAAGTGTGGTGGTGAAAGCTAGCTAAAAAGCCAAGCAACAGTTTACGCAGAAAGAAAAAGCTTTATAAAAAGAGAAAAAGAAAAACTGTTATATCTGGTTTTATAATCTAGGCATGTGGCAGATACAAGAGACAGAGTTGACTAATGGGTGTAGCTTAAAAAAAGAGAGAAATGGATTTTGAGAAAATTTCACGGAAAGGAAAAGCTCTGTCAAGAGAGAAAAATCNATTTCACGGAAAGGAAAAGCTCTGTCAAGAGAGAAAAATCTCAGAGTGGAAAATTGAAAGGCTAGGGGGAAATGGCTAATGCTGATGATAAGACAGGCAATGAAATCAGCTATCAAAAAGAGAAAAACGATTCAAGGAAAGAAAGCCGTATGCTTACATCAGATTCGTTTTGATAGAATTGAGGAATATATGAAAAAGAGAGAAAAAAATATATACAGACTTTAAAACTCCAGACGTGATTTGCATAATACAGTTATGTAGTCCACGATATGGTTAGAGGCTGGTTAGAGAGGAATGGGAAGGGCAATTTTTCGGTGTGTTAAAATTCGTTTTATTTTCTATCTACATTATGAGCTGAGACAAGTCCCAAGGACATTAGAAACAATAAAAAAGAACTTCATGTTCTAGTTTTATCTACACACATTTATCATAGGAAACATAATGGAAGTGAAACTGGAGTTAAGTGACCTCCTTTTATATAAACATAAAATTGAGTGTAATGTAGGCCTCATAATTTAAACTTGTTAATTGAACTTTCCTGTTGCATTTTTTTAGGAATTTATTAATAGCGCCGTTATATGCAATTTACGTATGCACATATAACTCAAGCAAATGCTACAAACTATACCTAAGAATTTACTTATAATTTATGCAGATAGCTTAATTGATTCTAGAGAAAGGCAACTGTAGTATTATTAATATTAGCCAATTCACTAAACCCTTTCCTGTGTTTTAGCACATTGACTGGGTTAGTTTTTTTTAGGAAATTGTGGTGTATTTATTTTACCCAGAGCACAGGTAAAATGGAAATTGAGAATGTCTAAAGTAGTGTGTTGCGGGGAAAAATGTTTCCTGTTTGGAACAAGCAAAAGCAAGCGAGTTAGCATAAATTGAATATCATTTCCAAATGTGCTTATGGTGAAATATGTTACATCCAGTGATGGAATTGATATTGATATCCGACCGTAAAACCCAAAAGAAGCTGGCACTAGATGATATTTTGTCATTTTGCTGTATTGAAAATGTCAAAAGATAAGATTTTTTTTTCTCTCAGCTCCTTTTGTTTCCAGTTAGTAAGACCAACCGAACCTATTTTTCTTTCTCACAAAAGAGAAAAAAAAACCCTTTCTCTAAATCGACACAGCAGATGGTTTGATTTCTTTTGGTTTTTTCTATTGTATCATTTCAGTGTAGCGGATAGTGGCACTCATCCATACAACGAAAAGAACCTTTCTTTAACGACGTTCCTTATTTATAAAAATAAATACGGAACGACTTTTAGTGAAAGTTTCCACCGTAGGGAAGCAAAAAGGCAGAGAAAGCGAAAACACTCTTAACAATTCCATCCCATTCCTTGTCACCCTGTCTTTACTTTATATCCCAGCCAAGAAAATCTACCTATATACAATAACACAGCCCCTGGTGCATTGGAAAAGATTAAAGAGAAAGTGTGCGGAGGAGGGGTAGCACCTGCTAGAAGGAACTATGTTTTATAGCAATACCTACCACTATCTATCTTGACGGTAAAAAATGCATGAAACAGAACGAATAATTAATGAACTAGCATGCATGATAGGATGGAAAATTGTGGCAGGAAGAAGTAAAAAAATATACATACGACGTAGTCTCTATGACTGAACGAACAATAACGTCGACATGATGCATGCAAGCTTTTTTTCTGTAATTCCATTTTGTTCTCGTTCTCTTTTTTTCTCGTCTTGTGGCACTTTTTTTATTGCCTCCGTGGTACTTTCTCCCATCAGGATGAATTTAAAAAGAAGAAAAAGGAAATAAGAGAAGGCATTTCTTCAGCTGAAAATCCTTTATTATTTTCTATTGTCATAAAAACCCCATATTGTTCTGTATATTGTTCCATAGTATTACTTTCACGAGAGAAAGTGTGTATCTAACAAAGCTTTCTCGTTTTTTTTTTTGCTCTTGGTTTTTAAAAAGGTTTCTCATAGCTGGAACTTCTTTAGTAAGGAGAGAAAGTCATTTTCATTAAATTATAGGACAGTGACCTATAAAAAGCTATAGAGAATAGAACACGACAGGTACAAGTTCCGTTAGAGACAAATTGTATTCACATGCCAAAAAAATATACTGAAAATGGAAGGAATATGGGTAAAAGGCCTGAGGGTGTCGTAAATGACATTTTGTTTTGTATAATGAGCTTAGAAGTGGGATTTTATTTGGGAGAATTGAAGGAGTAGCAATTGTGGCGGATGCAATTATTGGAAAGTTTTGACAGTAGACTTTATTCAGCTTTTTCTTCTCTATCTCTTTATTCACAGGCAAGAAAAATGGTGACAAGGACATAGTATCTGCAGCGATAATGGCAAAAGTGCTGCAGGAAAGGGAAAATGAGCGGAAAGAGAATCGGCGGAACAACTGCCATTGTCGGTACAGAGTAACTCTTCCCACAACAGAAAAGTCGTCGCAAACAATGCCAAGCTGTACGATAACATATTCTGAGTTTGAGCTTTACAATTCAGAACACGAGGAAGAGGATGAAGAGGAGGAGGATCCTGGAGAAGAAACAGAGATGGATGATGGGAGCTCGATACACCCAAATGGAAACGGAGTGCCAAGAAGACCTCAGACTTTGTTGAGATCTCAGGGCGGACGGCATCCAGGAGGGCTTGTACAGTACCCGCCAGCTATTCCGCCCAGGCGCCAGAATACTTGGACAATGGCAGGAGCTGCTGGAGGGGCTAGACTTCCAGGAGGAGCTGTTCCTATAAGAACAACAATGACAACAACTTTTGACGAAATAATTAAAACGACTTTGGAAGAGGAGGCGAGACTACCAACTCCTTTGTTTGGAGGCCATATCCGCCATAGAAATCAAAGTAGTACTTCCAATCATTCCATCTCGAGAGTAAATTATCAACATAATCAGCACTATGATAATCATCAGAATCATAATCACCAGTCGCATTCCTCATCTACGTCGTCGTCAGCAATGTCCCCAAATGGATCTGAACCTTATAATCATCTTCATCATCAATACCCAAACAACTTGACAGGTTTCCAGGGAACTCGGGAATATCCTGTACATTCTTGTGATCCTGTTCCTGTGAATTCAACGCCTCCTCCAGCAAACGGCTTGCAGCTTTCGTCCTCCAGCTCACTCTCGTCCCCGTCGTCAACGCAACCACCAGTTCCAATGAGCATCCCAACCTCAGCCGCGATCACGACGGATCTAAACGGTGACATGCTAATGTTAATGTCGATCGAGTAGTTCTAGTTCTGGAAATGGGGGCTCCACTGGGGGTCCAACCTCAGGCGGAGTTAGTAGTGGCAGCAATAGCAATGTCATGTCTTCCGCTTGTAACACGCCTAGTTCTTGTAGTAATGCTAGCACCAGTGGTCTCGGTGGCAGTAACAGTAGTAGTTCTGGAATGTTTCACGAGCCTTTGCCTCTTCCACCAGTTCTCACCTCGCAAAGCAGTAGACCGATAAGCACAAGCACTGGATCAAGTAGCTCAGTCCCCACCGGGGTCGTTCGCAAAGGTGCACGCCTTGGTCTCAGCACCAGCCATATTTCAAACGTGTGTGCGAATGGAAGCGTAACCAGTGTAACAACAATAACCTCTTGTTCTCCTGCCTCAGGACCAAATGGAAACTCCATTTTGACCCGATCCACCTCATGGAGCCGTGATAAAGTAGACAATGTTGGAAACTCTGGAGGAGTCAACCTAACCGGGAGTAGTAGCAGCATAGGAAGCAGTAGCAGTGGAGGCGGTGGAGGAGCAGCAAATGGTGGCCTTGGACTGATGACCAGTTTAGGAAACCATTGGCGCTCTACAGTCCTTGTCCATAATCCACCCAGAAGCCACACAAGCTACGAACCATTGTCCCTGATTAGTGTGACAGGCGATGGAGATGGCGGCCAGCAAACAACATTTTCCTCTGGCCAGACAGGCGGAGCGGGAAATAGTTCATCAAATCCCCATGGAGCTCTAGACGCATCTAGTGGAAATGGGGCAGTGCAATGTCATGACTACTCGGTAGATTGTAATTCAGATTCAGAACAACCGCTGCTCCAACAGCAACAACCGCAGTATTCAAGCCATCATCATCATGTGCAACAGCAATATAACAGTGGCAGTTCGTATTTGTTCAATACGTATCATCATAATCCGCAATACAAAAGTTCTGCAGTGGCAACATCTTCGTCCTCCTCGGCTGGAGGAGCAGCTAGTAATGGCTTTTTCTCAAGTGTTATTAGTGGAAGCACACCGGCTGCGCCTAGTAATAATGTAGGTTATACTGCGACAAGCACGACAAGTGGGAATACAATCTCGTCGAATGCCAATCAATACTACAGAGCTCAAAAAAGAACGTTCTGGGCGAGATCCAGTTCGACCACCAGCACGGAAACGGAAATTTAATGGCGTTTAATAAAAATATATTAATAGAAATTTATACATTCATTAGCAAAAATCTAACAACTGTTTTGAATTATATAGTTTATTTTTTGCTTTCGTTATTTACTGGATCTTGCCAAAAAATATGTAATATTCTGCACAACACAGGGGTAAAATATTCTCTTGGAGGCGGCTCATGTTTTTGGATGTCACTTCCGGAGAAAACATTCCGAACAAAAGCCATACAATAAAAATATATTTTATGTTGGATGAAAAGTGTAATTTTGAAATGATTTGGTGTTAACAAAAACATTCCTGATAACTTGCAAAGACATAGTAAAAATACATAACAAAATACTTTAGCAAAAAAACCGAAAGTTATGCTAGTTTACCTGCTATGTGTTAGTATAAATAGACAGCACACACAATATAGTAAGACTTCAAAAGATACAATTACGTGAATGACCTAATTTGTTTTCAACAACAAAAATTGCATGAAACTTTTGCGCATAACAATTTTGTTTGAGTTTTGAAAAATGTCACACAAAAGTAATAACTAAAAAAATACTCTGTTAGACTGGTAGGAACATGTTGAAAGTTTTAATAATTTGAATCGTTTTTTTGACTAAATACATCGCTCATGCCTAGCTTTAAGTAGGTAGGTATTAGGTATGTATAAACCAGACAAATGCGCACATGAATGATTTTTTATAGCTGTAAGAAAATTGTAACTCTTAAGAAGACTGATAACTTGTTTTTGTTTTGCTATGAAAAAGAGATGTACTGTTGATGCACCCACAGGAAGAAGTCGCGTAATGAGCTGTTGGCTGTTAAAGTTAATTTCGATACTTTTGGTTCATAATTTTTGCGCTAAATGAAGTATGATGATAACCATTATGGCCTTCATACAGGATGATACGTGAAGTTAAAAATTAAATATCATTTACGTTATAATAAGATAATCCTGGTTATACCCGTTTTTGCAGTTTAATTCCAAGTATTTTTTTTCTCTATATTTTATTTATTTCAGTAATTAAACGGTATATAAGAACATTAAATTAGCTTACTTAATTGTGCATTTCAACGTGCGCAGACAAGGTTGTTATTGAACTGTAACCAAATACGTTTTAATTTGGAACAGTGTGTTACACA
>JAAXOA010001247.1:0-16789 GCA_036561885.1 Salina celebensis
ACGCCTCTGTTAACGTAACTTTCGAGAAGTTTCTCAGGACGCAGTATTACGGTTGATATTGGAGCTATTCCCTTCCTGTCACGATGTTTTTTCCCTGCAAAGATAGAGAGCTCTCGTGTCGGAGTGCCAAAACTGGAACTTCCTTTATGAGTTTTCCAACCCGCAATGATATCATATTTTTATACGGTTACGTTACACATCTTTGTTTTTACTCAGAGCGTTACCTCATTTCCATAAAAATCCCATTTGATAATATTTTTATTGCTTTATTTGAAAATCAGTGACGATGGAGTTTCCTCCTACAAAGCAAACTGTCAAATTAGTAAAATGAATGTCATCTTTTTCCTATACAACAGCTAAAAATTTACGTTCAAAAAAGTAAGTAGCTTATTATTATTTATTTGACAAGCTCGAGAGAAAGTTAAGCACTCAATGACACATAAATTCGTATTGTTTTTAGCTGTTAGACTCATTCCCTAAACAATTTGTTCACACTTGAAATCACACTCTGCCCCAAAAGCCCCAAAAACATTTTGTTTGCATATACTTTTTATAATATTCTTATCTTTGCATGGTGAGGGTTGTCCACAAAGAACGTGACGAGGATTTAAAGGTGGGTTTTCTTGTGAACGGTCCGAAAAATTATGGTTATGTGAGTAAGTCTCCATTAGACGAAGGGGTGGACCCTCGTCAGCCGAGAGGACCGATCCCCAGAGGCGAACCCTAGCGCCTGACAGAGGCGACCCAACGACCCGGTAGCCTCATTTTTCGAGCCGATCACACATAACCCCACATTTCAACCCCCGTGACGTTCGTTATGGAATACTCCATGTCTTCCCACAAAAAAACTGTATAAAAATGTGTTATTAATTTGTTGTGTTTTGTACAATAACAAAATTTTCTTTCTATTATAATGTCACCCCTTTTTCTTTGTAGATTTCTTGTTTTCCTTGTTGAAAACAATAAGAAAATAACTTTTCTAAAAAGTAGAAACAAATGTAGTTATAATCGTCTAGATAATAAATGGCTGTGGCCATGTTTCACAGACAATTTCTAGAAAACAAGACTCGTTTTTTATAGAACCCCTGCTTTTCCAGTATATTTTGTCCTTCCACAAGAATAACTTTTACATCTGCTTTTGTGGTTTGACTTTTTGGATTATTATGAGAATTTTCTAAGTAATATGATTATCATAGTTTGTTTTACAGTTATGACTTAAGTTTATCTTGAACTGGAAGAAAATAGGATGATATCATTATGACTTTGGATTTATTCTTTCACAATTTACATTCACATTGAGTTCTCTCCTATTTCCTTAGTCCTCAACGTACAAAGCCAAGTTGTATTTTTTAGATTTAATTTTCCGAAGCTTTCTCAGCACTCCTTCTCCATTTTCTTCTCAGCAACTACCCCTTTTACATTAGACTAAACATAATGAGAAGTTTACAACCAGTGTGGGTATAATATTAGCACATATTTTTGTTTCCGGCGAGTGAGCTTCCGTCTGCGTTTGCAGACAAAGTAGTGCATGCTGAGAAGATTTTCCTAACAATTTTCATGAATCATTGTGCAAATGAGGAGATATAATCTAGGAAAATAGAACTTAATTTGAGGGTTTAATTTTATTGTTACTTTTCTTTATGTGGTTGTCGTGTAGTTTTTTTCAGAGAAAGTTTTGTGTGTTGTAGGGTATATGACATACAAGAAAAGAGGAAATTGCATTAACTCTTTGGAGTTGGAAATGGATATAGTAGTGGAAGGAAGCTGTGATGCTGTGAATGAGAATTTATGGGAGAAAGCTCACTCGGTGATTATCATTTCATTACGGATAATAAACAAGGAGGGAGTTTAGATATGAGATTAAACATTTAAATAAAATCTATGGGACAAGGAAGTAAAAAAGTAGATAAGGATGAGATAGAAAAAAAAAGTTGGATTGTGGTTTGGCAGTAAGTTTTTCTTGTACTCTAACAGTTATTAGATTAACTTTGGCTGAAAGTTAAATCCGGAAGAAATATCATTTGATTGTTTGACTAACTCCTAAATGAAGGGCGTCTATAGGCAAATCGTTGTGTCGGTCGACAAAGGTTAAATGTGGTTTTACACAATAATTGGTCAAAGAAAGTCCGTTTGGACTGCAAGTACTGTTTATGTAGACTGCAACATATTTTTATAAAAATATTATAATTAAGCCTTCATTAGTTGGGACTGATGAAAATGAAATGCTTCTGAACATGGCGCAATACAAATCTGAAATCATCAAACGGTCTGTTTTACCAAAATACCTGTTTTAATGAATTCCCTGCGCTAACCAGGAGAAAAGTAGTATAAACAAGTTGATTTATAAGACGTTTAACTCTCAATTGATACTCTACTATTCAATTACTTAACATAAATAAAAATCCCTATTGACATGCCCGTTTTGTGAAGAAGCACGACTTTCTCTTGAGCCATTTAAACTGTCGAAAGAGCTGACTTTAACTGATAAGTAAGGTGAGAAGTTGATGCAGTTAATGTGACAGATAAATTGAGGCTCTTTTTATATTTTAATGCATTCATCCATATCTTAAGTGGGTAAGGTGAGAGTAGAAAATTGATACGGATGGAGAGTCAACTTTACCTAATACAAGAACTATTTTTAAACCCTTTTCCATCTCTTTTTTTCATATAACACATTTTGATCCTCTTGTGTAAAGTTTTGACCATTCCAGCCAAAAAAGGGTAGAAAAATGCGGGTTTTGGTCCGAGCAGCATCAACGTGTTTGACATGTATGTTATCAGTTTGACCACACACATGTAGAGAAAAAAAATATAAGACATGATATGGCCAAAAGTGATGTTAACTGACCCGAATGGCCAGAGTGCTTGGAATAATAATGTAGCTTTCAAGACGAATATCCACATATTCTTAAAAACAACCTGAGTTCAGCTAAGCTAACATTTTTTTTCTCTCTTTTTTTCATGCTAAATTTATTATTACTTTTGGGTCTCTTATTATTTTTTTATTCAATAAAAAGTGATATCTTTGCACTCTGACCAAAAGAGAAACACGACCGTTACGTTATGAGAATCTATTATGGTACACGGTATGGATTACTATGAAAATACATCCAATTTCTAAACTAAACTCCATTACAAGCCATTATACAATATCCGTACCTATTGAAAAAAAAGAAAATTATGTATCGTTAGCTTTCCCAAATTCACTGTATCACATTACCCCAACAAATGAAGAAAAAGCTGTAGTGTTAATCACTCTTGTAAACGGTTTTGTTATAAGAGGATGTAGTGTTAAAAAGGGGAAGTTCAGAGAATCTCTCCCTTTCCTGGTCCTCCAAACCAGCATCCGTTTCATGTTAATCTAAGCGAGCTTGCAAGTAATATCCAGTTTTATACGGGTAAAAACGGGTAGGGTTAGCAACTCCATGTGCTCTGCAGAATCTGATTTTATCTGATACCATTCCCAATTTTCGGTTCATTCTTCGTCTTCAGCTCAACCAGGAGCAGTCATTGAAGAGTAGAATTGAAAAATATATTTTATTACCAGCTCAGTATATAGTGTGGGTGTTTGAAAAAATGGATAAGTTGACAGAATTCGTGACAAATTCGTTTGTCGATAAGGAAGTGAAATTTCTACCGAATAAAACGTCACCAAAGCTGGAGCCGCTTTCTCCTCATCCTCTGTATAATAATCGAAGCGGAAGTGGGTCGGGAAGCAGGAGCAGTGCGTCACAAAGTCCGAGTAATGAAGGACAGGAAAACACCGGCCAATTCGCCAAGTCGGGATTCCTCTGGGGAATATGGGAAATTAAAAGTAAACAATAATAACAACAACAAAATTAGCAATCAAAACCGTGAGAATGGTCATCTTTCTGAGGACAGTGTGGATGTTGACGAGACACCGAGCAAGAGTTTGAAAAGAGGTAATCGATATATATTTTTTAAAGTAAAAGGATCTACATACAATATTAAATTAAATGTGGCTTGATTAGTTCCCTTTCTCCATTCAATTTTCCTTTTTGTTTCTAATTACTAAGTTTTCTCATTTCATTAGCACACCTCTTTTGGTTTTTTCGTTTTTCCCTTCCGGTAAAACACCCAATTTGAATAATTAATATAGAAAGAAATGTTTTCTGGTAGAGATTTGATTACTTTCACCTTCCCGAGCCATTTTAATACTGTCTTAAGAAAAACAACAAAACTTAAATGCAAAAAGAGATACTCACGTATCCCCGTATTCCCATCCTTACATTAATATTACTCGACAAACTTTCACATATAATTTTCAATCCATCCTCTATGCTCAACTTGATATTACCAATTTATAGTTAAAACGTGGATCTAATAATAATCCAAAATCGTAAAAAGCTATTCTAGTAAAAGTTTCCTCTTGTTGGGCACAGCCCCCACAAAACACCTTCTACAAAAAGGGATTTTTAATTACATAAAACTCAATCTGAAAGTAGCTCGTGAATGGAATACAGCTCGTTTTTTTAGGTGACTCAGCTTCTCATTTTGATATGTAATATTGAGTGTATTAAAATTATAAAGGTTTATTTAGGTGGCCAGAAAAAGTTGGAAGTAATATAGTAGGAGGAAGAGGGAGAGACTCATTTTACAAGGGGAAATCTCTAGGCTGAGTAATTAACTAAATTAATAAGGCACTTGGAGTTGTGCCTTATAGCTAAATTTATAACTTTCTTTATTAGCCCCTTTACGAGGAAATGAGAAAGTTGCATATAAAAGTAAAGTTTTTTGTTAACACCTTTCACCCAAAGTACATTTGCTCGAGAAAATTGATAAGACGGTTGGACAAAGTACAAATTTTTTATACAGATATTATGTATGTACAGCTAATGAATAAATGAATATTTAAAAGTTGTATTACTAAACGATGCTTGAAGGGGTTAATATAAAAAAAAAGTCAATTGAACAAGGGGGAAAACAATGTTTGATGAGAGTCAGGATAGTGGCATAAAAAGGCCTAATTTTACAGAGAAAATTGCCTACATGCATAAAACCTAATGAGGTTTTTTTTTATAAAGATTTTATAAAAAGGGAAGACGAGTTTTAAGTGAACATTTTTTCGTATAAGTAGAAATGACAAGGCTATTAATTTAAGGAAGCCTCTCCCATAAAAGTTTGAAGAGGTTAATATGTAAAAAAAAAAAGTCTGAGTTGATCTCATTTGCGAGTTAATAAGGAACATAAACAAGAAGGGTTAGAGATTTTTACTAGGAAAAAAGTCTTCTTTACCTAATTTCGTTCAGGTTCTGAGAATAAAGTTGAGAAAAATTAACAGACACAGGTAAGAAAACGCCTTGTAAACATGAAAACAGAAAATACATTGAGCATCGTAAACTCACCGTGAGCGAGCATAATTTAATGGAGTACGGTATAGAAAAATGTATTGATTAAAAGATAAAGAATAGGAGGGAAAATTAGTTATGTCAACAAATCCAGTATAATTTAATTAGTCGACAGTCGACATACATTTCATCGACTTGTATAAAAGTAAGCAATTTGGTCAGATAGAAAAAAAAACCTGTCATATATGAATGCTGGTTCCTAAACACTTGTCAAGTCACATCGTCATTTGCATTCAATACATTATTTTGTCAATTTAATACAGTAAATGTAGGTTCGGTAAAAGAGCTTTTGTCAATTAGTACACAGTAGCCAAACCAGAAAAGTTTTTATGTTGCTCTTTGTCATAGCGCAAAACTAGCGTAATTTTGGTATGTGTAGCTATGCATGATTCAACACTTTTCAATCCAGTGAACATTTGAAGGATGAGTAAACATTTTTCAATTAACGCTAATGTAATTAAAAATCTCTTCTATAAACAGATTTTTACTGTCCCGTTACATTTCTGGATCTTGCATTCTCATAAATAGTCGTCACTTTCTCCTATTACTTTCTTTGTTTGTTTTTTCAACCTAAGTGAATCTACAACCTAAAAAAATATAAAAGAAAAGTGCTTCACTGTCAAGATACATGTCGGCTAAAATTGAGTAAAAATGATTTGAAGCAATTGCTCTAATGCTATTATGGGGTTAAAAAATTACAATTCGCTCATGTGTAGAATTTGTCCCTTGTGAGTACATAAAAAATCAAGTTTAAGTAGATGAACGTGTGGCACTCTCAACACAGCAAAAGAAAGTACCAAAAAAACAATGTTGCTTACTTTCTCCACTTTATATATCTCTAAACAAAAATCCCAGGGATGGGACAGGTTGGGCAAATAAAATAATCAAAAGAGGGAGGATTTTTTTTCTTACCCGTCTCTGTTCTCGCCGTCTATGGCCAAATGTTAGCAAATTCTAGCGAAATCTGTACAAATACACCTTCATATGCTTTTCACGCCTATTTTTCCCAAAAAAGTTTTTTTTTTTTGCTCGTCATGTGGTGTATAATATAGAGAAAATGAGATTTAATTTTCATTTTGTTTTCTCCCTATTTGTTTTTCTCCACCGCTTACAGTTGAGACAGTCCCATTTACTATTAAATTTGTTTCACTCAACAAAATATAAAGGGAAAAGTGAGAGAATATGATATTTTTCTTTGTTATACATTACATTGTTGTATGTTTCATATGAAAAACCGCGTTTATAACAACAAAACAAGTACAAATTATGTGCTGTAGGATTCTCTACTTTCATACATTTTTTCGAGGGCAATGAAAAATGTTTCAATTAAATAATCTTCCCTTGATTTCTTTTGGGGTTTCGCTCTTTCCGCCCTTTCATATTGTTTTTCTCTAAAAGAGAAAGGAAAAAATGTATATCTACATGGTAAGTTATTTTATCTTGTTAAGGCCAACATTATCACGTCATAGCTCTTAAAACAAATACAGGTTCTATAACAGATAAGAAAGTACAACAAAGGGGTCGTCCATAAAGTATGTCACGCTGATTGAAAGTTTGGTTCGAGATATCCCACCCATACTCTCTTTTTTCTCTGGCCGTTCACAAACGACCAAACTTTCAATCAGCGTGACGTACTTTATGGATCATCCCAAAGCTGTTTTTGCGTCAAGACTTTTTTTGTTCAGGCTGACTGGGCGAGTTTATCCAAGTGAACAAAAAAGGTTGTTTGTAGATGACCCTCATCTATTTCATTTCCTATGTGCCGTACCGTTTTTACTTGGGTTTCCTTTTGACTTTGTATCTAGTACAATTCAGGGTTCCACTTTGTATTCCCTAAAGTGGAAGGTTTTTGTGGACTGACAACAGCTTGTTTCTTTTTTTTTCATTATTATTTACTTCCATTTTTCAAGTCTTGTACAAGTTCATACCTTCCTCATCAGTTTAGATTTTTCTGTAATTTATCTGTGTTGTTGGGTGGTAGTGTTGGCACTTGAGAAGATAACACTGCCAGCATGACGCAAAGTACTCTTTTTTTTAATACAATTTGTAAACCAATTTGTTTACATGTTTCTTAAGGTTTTACCCGTCACTTTGTAATTGGTTAGGTAGAGCAAGACAAAAATAGATGTCAGGCTGACAGAGAAGAATTTAATAAATCAAAAATACATTTTGATCTTATAATGGGATTTATTTTTTAAAGAAGACAACTTTCTCCGGAGAAAGCATATCAACCTAATTAATACAATCACGAGTGGGTTGTTATTTAAGAAGATTTAGATTCTTTATTTGTTAATATCCGCCTTTCAGCTAGACTTACATAAGTAACAGGATTACTGCTTCCGAAAATTACTCGTAATATAATAAAAACTGTTTTTTATTTTTTCTCGCTTTCTCCGTTAACGTTTCAGTCAACTATCAAAAATGTTTTTACGCTCGAGCACCAGAGCAGTCTAGTTGAAACCTGTTTCGTCCCGGTGACAAAACAAGCTGTCTTTTAACCTGACAGGTTGCTTAAAGTCAACCTGAGGTTACCAAACGTACTCTCTCTCTCTCTCACCGTTTTTATAAGGTTGGAAAGTGATTCAATCTGTTTAGATGATAATAAAAGGAGTAGTAAACCAGAATGAAAATTCTCTCTCCTGGAGAAAGTAGTTGATGATGATAACAGATCAGGAAGAAAACTGCTGCATGGTGCTTAGCTCTGGTGTAATATGTCTTCATATCATTTTGTAACATCCCTTTATCTGTTTAAGCAAAACATAGGTTTAGCTATTGAGGCAAAACTTGTATATATAACATATAAACACTTTAAAGTTTTTTTATATAATGTGTCATGTGGTGAAAGTGTGTAGGGCTTATATAAAAGTTTTTCTCTGTTCCACATGCTCCCTGTTTGTATCCCCAAATCTATTTCTTCTCTCGTCAGATTTACTTCAATTTGCTAAATTGAACACTGTTTTATAATACGTGTTAAGCTGGCTTTCATTCGCATAAATGGAATTAAATGGTGCTTGGCCAATCTCCGGCCTCTTGTACCACTCATTCCCTCTCTTGTCTCTCTCTCCTTGGCTGAGTTGCCGTTGATCTGTTAATAACACCCTGAAGACCCCGAAAATCCCTCAATACTCTATTTGTCTTTTAATTTGATTAAATCTTGGTGGAAGCAACCGTTTACACCATCATCATTTTGTCAGCAACGAGTATATTACGGCTGAAAACTACAAACAATCCTTATAAAACCTTGTTCAATATCCTTCTTAAGAATCTCTTCACCTTTTTATGTCATGGCTAATGGATAAAATGTGATCAAAGTGGGGTGAAAGAGGACGAGGATGCTACACATATACAAGCTAGAATAAAAACAGTTTAGATTTACATTATCGACTATTGTGCTGATAAATATGTCAGAAAAGAGCTTGAATTAGATCTTTTCTATATAAAATAGAATTGCTAAGCTCTTTATGAGTTGATGGTCTAATCCCAGGGCTAATCTGTAGCGTAATAATAACACTAATAGAACTCTGTCCCCTGCAACTCTATCAACTGAGCAGTTTTGCTTTTAATGGCTTCATGAATTTGAAATCAAACAAGACTTATCATAAATTCCGTGTGGAATTAGTGAAAAACTTTGTTGTAGTTTGGTAATTAAAATGTGAAATGTTGTTAATTAATGAACAGGTCATTCCGAGGATGGAGAAAATAGAGATTGTGACGAGAGAAAAGGATTAAAGAATTTACAACTGTTTCCCCGTTTGATGTCATATCCTCCCCAGAACTATTCACCGTCATCGTCCATGCATGGAAGTAAACATTCTAAGGATGATGACGACAGTGGGAGAAACTCGGATAGTGAAAGTAATAGCTCCAGCAGACGTGGATCACCATTGCCCCGTGAAGCTTCCCGGAAACGGGGCCGAGCTTTGTCACGAGAGCGATCTCACTCGCCACCGGGAGAAAGTCAAATGATTATTGACCCTGGGGATGATAGGCCATCTTCCCCCAATCCATTAATTAAATCACAGCTTCAATCTCATCTTCTCCGGATTGATTCCAGTGCTGATGACGACGGGAAACAAGTTTTGGCAAAGAAACTTCGTGACTTGGAAAAACTTCCTCATGGATTTCATCACAAGTTTAATGAGATCAAGTCTTCAAACTCACCGCATCACCAGAATGCATCCCGGTCTTGTTCCCCCAAGCAGGAAGTATCCAGAGAAAAGATTTCTCGTCCAAGGTCATCCTCTTCGTCATCGCGCGATGAGGAGGACGATGAAGAACCAGGAACAAAAGGAAAACCAGCTCTGAAATTTGTTCCGTATGAGAAAAACGAAGCAAGTAATCAGAGTAATGTAAACAAATTAAATGGAGGCAGTGGCACATCTAATAACACTGGTGGATTTTTCCCTGTCCCTTCAAGCCATCATCATCAGCCCCACCACCATTCCGGAAATAGTAATAACTTTCAGCAGCATAAATAACAATCAATCACCACACCATCACCATCATCCCCATTTACATCATCATCACCTTGGCGGAGCCTCATCGGCTGGTGGATCTTCTGGGAGCAAACCCACAAAACAGAGACGAAGTCGAACTAATTTCACTCTGGAACAGTTGAACGAGCTGGAGAGACTTTTTGACGAGACTCGTAAGCCCTTTTTGTTTATAAACATTTTAGAACAGTTTTCATTTGACATAATTATTGAGTCATCAATAAAACCCAGTTTGACTTTTTACAACATGTGTTCACTTTTTTGTTGGGAGAAATTAAAACATTTTTTGTATTGATGCAAAACTAATAGGCATGTAATGGAAGAATGATTTTGGTAGGGATAGCTTGAAGCAGATATCCATTTCAAACTGATTGTTAAGATTAAGCAAGGGATTTGTGCAAAACTCACAGGGCTACTGGGAACTAAGCTTAATTTGCATTATGCAGGATTTTAACTCAATTAAATTAATTGAATGGAGTACTGCATGAACTCTAGTCTTTTTTTCTTCTTGTTTCAGATTACCCCGACGCATTCATGAGAGAAGAGCTGAGTCAAAGATTGGGCTTAAGTGAAGCCAGAGTTCAGGTAAGAGTCTAAATTGAATTAATCAAGATAACTCAATGAAAAACATTTTTTTTAAACAAGAAACTTTTTTTTTGTGACATGTAGTCACCCTGAATTAGACGCAGTTGTATGTCTTACTTTCACTGGGCTAGTTTTAGTACACAAATCAAAAAAACATTTTTATTTGCGAAGCAAAAAAGTTTGATAATTGAAAGGCTGCAGTTTGTCATCATTAAGAAAGCTGAAAACATATCTTGATGGATATATATATATATATATATATAAATATGTTTTTGCTATAGATCCTTTAAGGAAAAAAATCTTCCAAGACACTTTTTTCCTCTAACTTTACGGTTGGAGAGGCTGTCAGTAGTCAGCTTTCTTATTGTTATTGCTATAATCACTGATATATTATGATGATGTGAAAAGCGTGATAACCATTAAGTACATACATCGTCTACTATCATTCCACCAGCCATTAATACTCATTCCATTTTATGGACGGAGACAAGAGTGAAAATCTTTTATGCGAGACCAATGCCAAACCGAAACTTTTTTCATATTTTTTTCTTTTCTCTGAAATAGAATCATTGTTGGGTGTCCACGTGCCAATGATATTTTCCTGATTCATATTTTTCCATCCTTTTTTTCCCCAAAAACTGGTTCTTGTAATGCAGCTGGGTTCTAGTTCTGATCTAGTTATTGAGCCTATTTATTTTCCCCTGACTTTATATAATATTATCTCTCTTGGTAGATCAGTTATCTTGTAAAATAAAATTGTGTGACAAAGAATGATAACGAATAAAATCTCCGATAACTGCCTATTATGAGAGACTCGATACAAAATAAACAATAAATTGACTAAATAGGGGTTAATAAGCCACGTCTTACCAATTCCTGACCAATTTCCCAGGTCCTGCAAAGAATCTTTATAAATAGAGACTGTTGCTAGATAATGTGTATCCTTCACGTAGGCCCTATTACGCAAACTATATTTTTCCACTGCCTGAATCCACCTCGTAAAGCAGAATTTTTCCTGGAGTAAAGCAAATGAGACAAACAAGTCCATTTTTCATGAAGATCCAAATCTTCTCGGATAATTTCATTAAAGCCCAATCCAATCCCTTCATTCTGCTGTGATTGTCGGATAATTTTTCTAGAGCTGTGTACGCACACACACGTAGTCCCAAATATCTACTTTTTTTTGTCCTTGTTACCCGAAAAACAGTTTTTTTCCTCTTGTAACTCTGCTAGTAGAGTCAGTTGTGATTTGAGAGTCCATAATTTGATATTAATAGAAACGTGCATTTTCCGAAAGTCATGAAACCAACTTGCTCTCTACGGCCACGTCCTACAGTTTTTTTTTCTATTGTAACTCTGCTAGTAGAGTCAGTTGTGATTTGAGAGTCCATAATTTGATATTAATAGAAACGTGCATTTTCCGAAAGTCATGAAACCAACTTGCTCTCTACGGCCACGTCCTGGAAAATAAGATTCCACAGTATATCACAAACGATTAAACCAAACTAGACTGCCTACATAAAAAAATCTCTGTTTTTTTCTCTCCTAATGATAATGACAATGATTACTACGAAAATGCCCATCTCTTTTTGGAGGAAAAATTTGTGATTGTGGCAGTGACATATTATTTCTTTGCGAGAAGTAGAAATAGAAAAATTGCTGGAATGAATTGGTTTGCTGGTTGAGATAACAAAAAACAAGAGGCATTACAGACATCATTTATTTGTGTAACTTTCTAAATTAATAGATACTGTCTCTTGTTCTCAAGCAGACAAAAAAAAATGTTTTCTTGTCAGGTTTACCACTTCTTTCTCTTTTGATGCATTTATTCATGAGGCTCATAGGGAAAAACAAACCTGTCTGGATCTGGATTTTATGAGCGATGATGGGTGTAATGAAAGATGAGAAAGTGAAAGTCAAAGAGAAAGTTGTAAATTGTTTTACAATTTTGAAATGATGTATTTTACAGGTTTGGTTTCAAAATCGGCGTGCAAAATGTCGCAAGCATGAAAGTCAAATTTCTAAGGGTGTTATGCCAGTAACACTTGGAGGGAATTCATCCTTGGGACCGATGGACCCTCAGTGCAGAGTTACTCCGTTTATGCCTCCGCCAAGTCAGTCAGTTGGAAGTTCAGGAGTATCCATGAGCAGTCCTCCAATATCAATATCAAGAGGACCTCTCTCATCACCAAGTCATCATTTGAGCACATCCACCGAAAGAAGTGGAGGGGGAACGGGTTCATCAAGAGCTTCCTCGTCTCCGTCATTGCCATCAACATCGCTGTCAGCATCTCACCCTTCTGTCTCATCAGGAAGGGAAACATCGCATTCTGACTCGGCAACTGCTTCCGCACCAGCAGTACTCAGCCCGACTCCCCCTCCTACAGCATCTTCACTGGCGTCTTCGCTCAGTACAACTTTAGGAACTTCGGCTGCCGCGAGTTTAGCAAGTTCTTTACGGTTTAATCCGTATGATTATAAATTTGCGACCTTTGACGTTACCATCTCCGCTGGATACGGCATTTCTTTCTGCAGCGCAGCAGGTACCACTTGAAATTTTTGGTTTATCTTTGAAATTCATTAGCATACATGTTATATTATATTTTGGGTTTTTATGGGTGTGTTTAGTATGCTGCGGCTGCTGCAGCGTTGTCGTCAGGATCAGGGGCCAGTTCTCCTATAGGAGGAAGTTCAGCTCCTCCACATCCTTCTTTACTTCTATATCCACCGCCGTACCCATTGGCGTTGTCTTGGGCATCTAGCTGCCTCAGTTCTGCTGCTGCAGCAACGCTAGGCTCATCAGCAGCCATTGAAAGGATGACTTCCAAAAACACTTCGATAGCTGACCTTCGACTAAAAGCTAGACGGCATGCGGAAGCATTAGGATTGCTGGAGAAGCACTCATAATAAACCTTCTCGAGGGACATAGCAATATCAACGGTGAAAGTTCATATACCTCTTGAAATGGTGCACTCAACACGAAACTTTACACTTGAAATGGTTATTGAAAACAATATGCGTAGTTTTTGTGAAAAATACAAAACAAAATACTATCTAGTCACAATGAAAATTATTGTATGAGAAAACTCTGTAAAGAATCTTGTCATAATGAAGTAATAACAATAGAAAAATAAAAAACCATGAATTTCTCATTCCAACGAAAATCTTTTCACGGTTTTCTTAATCATATTGGCAATGCTATCTGATCACCACTTGGATTTGTGTGACCCACACCCAACAAATCCTTATACGACCAGTGCTGTACATTACTGGGTGAATGAATCCAGATATTTTTCTTGGGAAAATCTAAACTGAGAATAGATGTCACAGAGTGTCACACTGATTTAGAGATTTCTCTGTTAGTCAAGTGTTTATTGCCAATTTCCTTGTACTCGCAGATCATGTGGAAAATGAACATGGACATTTGACTTCCACTTTACTTTATGGTTTTCTCCGAATATCCCTTCGCCCAGCTTGTTTTTTTTCTTAGTGGAAAAAAACTTCAACTTTTGTTTTGGTATAAAAGAGTTTTTCTCCCAGCATGACAATTGACAAGCCGCGCCGATTATTACTATTTTGCAGACTTCACAATGGTAGTAGCAGCAACCACACGACTTTCTCTTTCCTTGTGACTACGCTGCTGTGTGTAAATGAATGTGAAAGGCATCTAAAAAGTAGTTGATGGACAAAGTTAGGGTAAAGTGAATGTGAGACACAAAACCGTCTCTCTTGATGAGAATCTTCTTCCAAGGGGAAAAATTGTAGCTAAGTGTTATCAATTTGTTGGGACAGAATCACGGTTAATTGGATTCCCTTAGTCAAACACACTGATTTAGAGGATTGTGAACAGCTATTGGAAATTGATTTGGCAGGTTGTATAGCTGGAAAAAATATGTACAAAATACAAAGTCAAAGTTTTTTTATTGCGCATCTATTGTGTTCTTCTGTAATACATTTTTAGGGGCATTATGCACAATATTTCATAGCAATAGCTTCAATTAAAACCAGCTTTATTGTGCTGCTCATATAATCATTAAAGATTCATCCTTCTATTTTTTATTACTAACTGTGCTGCAAATTCGTTTATATTTTAGTCAAGCAATTCTAGATCAATTGGAGCAAACTGGTAATTAAATTTTGTAGGTTTATGAAACGGAAATATTATTGTTTTCAATAAATTTCCACTCGGTTGAGCACTACTGCTTTACAAGACTAAACCAAATTATAACCTTTTTTTTGGTTGTTGTTATTATGATGGAGCTGTAAAAGTAGTCATACCCGAAAGCATCCAATTTGCACAACTCTCTGAAGGAACTGTTATTGTTCAAGTTTGTAATAGCATGAGTCCTCCAAATCTACAATTGCACAGTAGCCATCCCCATTTTCATATAAAACCAGACGGCTCGTTAATTCTTGGTTTGTCCCAATTAAAATTGCTAAATTACATGAGCAAACATTAGAGCAGGGAAAATGAAGAGACATGAAAGTCTAAGTGTGAGTACACATTAAAATCTGTTAAATAGCTTGAACACTTTAACTATAGAAGCTCCCTCCACAGCCTTTTTTTATATTAGCATTTCATCAATTTGTAAACACAACAGTTTCCAACCACAATCAAACACATCCTGCTCATCTCAATTCTAGAGAAGGAAGGGAAAACTTGGGGTAAAATAATAATTAAATTACTGTGATCTATATCTGTTCACTCCACAGTCCTACAATCATCACGGTCCATATCTTCAGTTGTTATATGCTCCTATCATACTAAAGCGCTAAGCATTTTGTGTTGAGATTTTCTTTTATGTACAAAATTATATTTTCTTGTAGAGTGATGCTACTGAAAAGCCCATGTTTTGTTGGGAATATTGTCGTCCTATTTTAGTATTTAACACAGAGCCAGATATAATTTCCCATTTTATATGTTCCCCGTGTATCTTTTGTTGTTGGATAACAAGTTGGGAAATTTATCGGCGCCATAAATGAGGACCGTGGGAGATGTAATGAAATTATCAGGAATTAAGAGAAAACTACGTGTGATCTAAACGCGGACTGGGAGTCTCTGAGTATTTTTTTTCCAAGGTTTTGTTGTAGTTTAGCTGGAAAGCAAGTTGATGACGGGTTTTGTTGTGTTTTTAACAGAAAATATACACATAATATCTTGTTTACACTTTGATTACTTATTTAACTCTTGTTCCAGTCGACTATACGTTTTTATTAGAGAGCAGTTAGCATTCTAATTGCTCTTGCTGGTTTGAACATTGCTCTGCTCTGAGTAAATCACGGGGAAATTGTATAACTTAATTTATAAATAGGTGGCTCCATAGCTTATACGTGAAGGAGAACGGGATATAAAACAAAAGAGGTTTACAGAACCAGTCAAGTGGATAAAATAATTTTTGGAAGGTTTCAAAAGGGAAAAAGGTAGTGAAAGTTTGTGTTACGCAACGTAATAGATAAAGATTACATACAACAGGAAAGCATATGGAAAAGGTGGTATAATTTTCTGTGGGTTGGTCCTGTATAACAGGAAACTGACTGTTTTATGCAAAATTTGATAACATTATTTCATTTTATGGCTAAACACAGCTTTCCCATAACTAATGAGATTCGTCCAATTCATTAATTTACACGTTCAAAATGTTTCGCATGTTGATGTTGGTGGAGCAGAGTTTTCCTGGTAATTTTCCTGCAGGAAAAGTTTTCCTGAAAATTATTAGGATGAAGGTCATGAATACGAAATTTTATTGGTTTAGTCTGTCATAAACTGTTTTGGAAAGGGGTGGCCATACACAAAAAATGAAACTTGTCAGAGACTAGTTTTAAGCGAAGGTTAGTCATGTTTGTTTATCAATCGATGTTTATAATATAGGTTTATAAGACTTCTCATCACTCATACTCATAACAAATACTAAAGCAATGTGTATCATCTTACAACTGTATACAAAAGTGAAAGTCGGCTGTTTTTTTATTCTTGATTTTTTCTCTCGTTTGTGCTGAGCTGAAGTAAAGAAACCCAGGATGACTTTCAATCCTGCACCGCAAGAAAGCATATTATCAGTTTGGGAGCAATGCTCGCCTCATAATCGAATTAAAAGCCAATGGGGTCCAGCCAAGGCGGTTTCACAATGAGCCAACCCTAACATAATTGGATGTGACACAAATTGGAGGGAGGGTGCGCTCTTTCGTGTTTGTCTACTCTCTACGTGGATCCATGCAAGCTTCACTAAAAAGTAGAAAAAAAGTATTATAAGAGAGAGAAGAGGGATGGGAACCAGATGCATTGTTATTGATACATACCTGCCTTCCAGAGTCTTTAGATCATCTATTGTGTTGCTTGAAAGA
>JAAXOA010001248.1:0-16789 GCA_036561885.1 Salina celebensis
TAGATGCATACCTAACTTAGAAGCTGCTTTGTGTGGATTTATATGGTGATGTAGTGACATGACACGAGGTAGTGAGTTATTATGGCGATTTTTCGATTTGCTTACCTTACTGGAGCTCCTGAACTCCAAATCGTGAGACATGGGCGAGCTAAAGAAGCAATTCTTCGTTTTTCTGAAGGGTATGTATGCATATGTAGCTATGCATTCTAAACGGAAGCTGTAGAATAGGTAGGGATAAGAAATATAAACACGAAAAAAGCTACACAGTGTAAACTGTTAGACAACAAACTCAAGCACCTTAAGTGCATTATACCTTAATGTTTGTATACATAAATGTAAAGCCTCTTCTCATTAACGCACAATATTATGTTATACGTCTGTAAGCATTTCATGTAAGGTCCGGAGTGAGCTTGCATGGATAAGCTTTAAAAGGTACCTGTAGCATTTACGCATTTGGTAACTGAAAGTACTAACTACATAAAACAAGCCGCCAACATCTCTGCTGCGGTGGACCAAATGCCATAAACTTTCTTTCTTAAAAACATAATCAATAAAATGCGTTCTAATGCTCTATTCCATTTCTAGACGAAATATTCAAATTATCTTTTTCAATAATTGAGCAAACAAATATCAAGGTCACCCATGTAAACTTTAACGCGCTAATGTCTGTTATATTTTAGATTTAACATTTGAATAGTTGTCTTCTTGTAATGTTTCCACGGTTCGTTCATCTCGGTTTACTTTTTAAACAAAGTTCAAGCTTTACGCAGAGTTGTTCTCTCTATTTAAACTGCTTCATACTACTAAATTAAACGCAATCAATTTGATCATTTGTATCATTTCTTTGTATTTGTTCCATTTAACCAGAAATATAAAACATGTAACCAGAAAAAGCTCGACTCCTATTTTACAAGATTTTGATTATTAAAAATCCATATAACAGTCGGATAACAAGATAAAAACTTGTTATCCTGAATATTATTATATAACAGCTTGTGAAAATCTATCATGTCCTATTTTATACAGAACCGCCACGGATAATATGTTGTCGTACTTTGAATTTGCACTTGTGAGTTTTTCGCGTTCTAGAAGAAAGAAGGGCCTACTAAAGTCTTTTTCGGCACTATGAAGATCATGTATCGGCACGTCTCTGGTTACCAAAGATAATTGCATCTTTTTTCTCCACTCAGTAGCTTATTTTTTTCCTTCACATTATGCATAAGTCATAAATAGTTCATATGTAGTGATTCTGTACTAAAATATGCATCATCGGAATGGAAGAAAGTCAAACGCAAGGGTGCCTGTAGTGAACAACAATGGGACCTTTTTATTGTGCATAAACTGTTTGTACAAGAGATAACTTGGTCATTATACTGTGTCTATTAGTTTGATGAGGCAACAGTTTCACGTTTATGCATTTGCTGTTCACTATTTCTCTTGTAGTGTACTTCAATCGTCCGTTTCACTCCATCGTCTAACAGCTTATACCCAATCGTAGAATAGCCGGGCACATGGTGTGAAATGAGTCGTTGTGCGTGATTTGTTAGGTTTGAAGTATACGTTCTGATTGCCTACCATAAAAGTCTATCCTTTTTTATTTCATGATGTGTCTATTAGTTTGACGAGGCAATAGTTTCACGTGTATGCATTTGCTGTTCATTATTTCTATTGGTGTGTACTTTAATCGTCTGTTTCACTCCATCGTCTAACAGCTTATACCCAATCTCACAGGTACCTAAGGTACCTTTCATGTTTTTGTATGTAATGAATGCTCACTTGCTTGCACAGAAGCTGTGGTGCACTGTCCCCAGATGATGGGTATAAAAAGACTGCATTTGTGAATGAAGGTTCAGTTTCTAAACTTCCTTACATGGAGAATAGCCTGTAGACCGACTCCTCCTGTCTCTAATTGTTGGCACATTAACTTTGATTTTTCAGCAAAGCCTTTCGCGAAACTTAGCCTAGTTGTTTTCAAACTGTTTCCGTCGTGAAATAAAATTCTATTCAAACTAATTCACCACGATGAGCAATCCCGTCGAAATTCCGTCGGTTGAGAAAGTGTTTGCTGTAGCTGAGGTATGTTTTTCTCATATATTATGCCATTTGAAACATGTTATTTTGAAACTTCATACTAACATATTTTTAATTTTGTTTAGCTGACCGAAATTATCCTTGGTTTTGCGGCCTTTGGCAGGAAGCTTAATGAGGCACTCGAGTTGCGTCAGGTCTGCCAATCCTGGAAGCTAGCTTTATTTCCTGTTTTGGTGTCATCCAAGAAGAATCTATCTGTAGATATTGGATGTCCAGAGCAAACTAACAAATTCTATAAAACCGTATCCTACGAGTGTGACATTCCAATGTCTGTCCGAATCTCAAACTCGAGTTGGAGACTAGACCAGCTCCAATTTCTACGGACATACGGAAACTCCATAGTGACTATTGAATTTGTCAGTATACCTATGTTTCAGTTTGAAGAAATGGAAAAGAAATTCCGAACTATGGATATGAGTTTCCCAAAGCTCAGAAGCATATTCATAGCTCCGCCATCAGAACAAATTCAATTTACCCATGGATCTTTGACCAACCTTGTTATAAACCGAATTCAAAATTGTGCTACCAAATTTCCCCTTGATATAATTTGCGGCAATGAATTCTTTCCTTCAGCAAAGACAAATCGTCTTCCCGTGAAAACCGATAATTTTACATTTCTGAACAAAACTTGGAATGACGACGCAGGAAAACTCTTTATGGAATCATCATCTCGGCTTTCTAGTCTCGCGATCCATGTAAATAAAGTAAAAAATGAGAGAAAGGCTAATGGCATCGAAACAGTCGTGCAAAAGTTTTCAAATACATTAGAAAGTCTCGTTTTGTCACTAACTGGTGACGGAGTTGAACAAACCGAATTGACAACTTTGGAAAAACTAAAATCCCTGGAAATGCGTAACATCGCATTGAAATCGGACTGTAAGATACTGATGCCTTTATTGGAAAACCTGTGCATAATTGGACCTGCAGAAACCGTTTTGGACAACCTAAACGTACTAACTAACCGATCAATAAGCCACTCAAAATTGAACCTACTTACGCTACAGGCTGGTACCGTTACTGAACAGTTACCATTGTTCTTCGTAGAAAGATTCACTTGGGTTATGCTTCAAGCGATTGATTCATTCCCAAACTTACGCATAATGGATTGGAGAAACTTACACGTTCAGGTTGCAAATGTGGTGTTTCCAGTTATGTTTCGCTCATATAGGGCGCTTACCAAACTTTCACTTGAGTTTTTAATCACGAGTGATTTAATGTCTTGCGATTTGACGCATTTGCTTACTGGAGTTGCTACCAGAAATGTACCGAAGAATAGTAACGATTGGAGTAGAATTTTGAATCGAAGCAACAGGTCCATTGCCATGTTACAATGTAAGTTTAATGCTAAGTATTTATATATTCAGTCAAAGGATATGAGTGAAAACACTTTTACTAATAATTGTGCTTTTATTGTAGGTTTGGAAGAACTTGAAATCAACAATCCCCATACAAGTAGCGAGGAACTTATTGTATCAGCTTTCATCTTTAAGACCTTTTCAACGATAAAATCTCTTCACACCTTAACATTCAAAGGATTTATTACGGTACGTCAATTTACTACTTACTGAAATAATCTTACGCAAATTAGTACCAAGGCATGTTTGAAACTTAATTTTTCATTTCAGGTTGACAACGAAGCTGCTAAAAGCTGGTTGAATGCAAGTCCCCGCCGAAGGCTCAACGACTTTACTAAATCCAGCATCCCTCAATAAAAAAAAGTTGCCATTTTCGCTTCACATGCGGAAAACCTGTTGGTCTTGTAAGAATATGATATTCCACTTGTGGTAAAGAAAAGATCAATTGAAAAGTTCTGAAGCAAAGTTGTCATTATTCTCCTCATCATTGCCCATTATTGTAAAAATATCTTAAAATTAAATTGTATATGCTCAATAAATGACAGTTACAAAAAAAAAACATTCTAAACCAACTTAAAAGCGTTAATAAATGCTTTATTCAATTAGCTTGCAAGCATGCATAATGCAAATTGTCATTGCTATTTCAGTATTGTAGGATGTGGTTATATTTTGTGTAGGATTTTAATATGCTTAGGAGGTCAAAATTTTGTACTTTCTGTGAGCCTTGTTACTCGCACATGTCATACACTCTTGGCTACCTAAACAGCGTGATTCAACTCAATATAAAATTTTAACTTGTTGGTGTTTTTTAACCAAGTTAAATTTCAAAGGGAACTAAATGGCTATCATTTCGTTTGTAACATTCCATGGCTCGTTTGAAACTCCAAATTAGTAAACAAAACAATCTTCACTGATCACACAAATCTATTTAATCCAGTTCAGTTTAATGCAGAGCTGATTTATGTACAAACACGTTAAAGTATTTTGAGACCAGCGAACTCGTTTTCCCAAGTTAGTTTGTATCGTTGTTGTAACCCCACATTGTCCGTATTCAGTCATGAACTCAGGACATCTGGAAAGCCCTATTTATCGTAAAGCGCATGGATCGTGAAAAATTTAAAGAAAGCTACAATTACATATCAAGTTCGATTCAAAGTCTACCTTACTAGACAATTCAATTACGTCTGTATGAGTGTACGCGGTTCCGATTGGTAAGGGCGTTTTTCAGAGAACTCGACCTCACCAGGTATCTAATAAACCAATCCGATTGCCATTTGTTTCCTAGGAAGAGTTAATTACAGATTGTCAGTAGACGCCGTTAGTTTCGGTAGAAAGTTTTACTTGCCATTGTTTCGTTTTTCAAAAGCCAGTATTTGATTGAAAACTTTGCAACATAACCAGTCTGGTTTGTTAACCTAATTAATGTGTTCTCAAAGTAATAGCTACTCACGATTGTGTATTTCATATAAGAAGAACAGACTTGATAATGTATGTAATGAAGTGCAGCCTATCAATTTATTATGTATTTTCTGTGGTGTTAGAATTAATTTCGAATCTACGCAGAGAAGTATCGGAACCTGTCTGATACAAAGTTGCTCCCATAGGTTTACCAAACTCAAAATCCGAATAAGATGCTATTTCAAAGTCGCCAAATCATGTACGGAGCAATTAACTTCTCATTTAGATGTTATACATGACGAAATTGGGTATTTATAATACTAAATTCTAGCAAAACTGCTCTGCTAAACAGTGTATAAAATGAATAATATTTTGTTTGACACAATTGCTTAGTGGAGTATCTACCAGTTATAGTTTCAAGAAATATTGAATATTGGAGTAGTCTCGTGGATAGAAGCAAAAGATCCGTTACAAAACGTAATAGGATTGTACAAGTAATGCATGTGCTTGAAAGTTTTGTTAATTTTTTATTTTCAGTTCGAAAACGCAGTTGGTACAAGTTAATTGAAAGAATATCCCACCAGAAGGCTCAGCGACTCTCAATTCCTAAGTCCTTGTTTTGCTTTCCCCAATAAAATTTACTCAACTGATATCACGATAAAGCGGGAAGCCTGGCAATAGCCTGTATTTGGAGTTATGGGGAAAAATGCTTAAAAATTGACTAAGCGTATGAGTTACTATTCTTTCCAGTTTATTGCGGATTTTGTTCCGGACTTTTTCAGGATTTACACTTGGGGGAATGTAGCTTGTGGTACGGAGATAGACGCGAAAATGTAAGTGAAAAGTAAATGATCATGGATAAAAGTAAGTGGAGACAGCCCAATTAGTATTTTTACATACAGTATTCAAACAAGTGGACACTTAGTTGGGTCACGTTCATTAAAATGCTTAATTTATGCACAGCGAATAAAATATACACATATATGTACATAGTACATAGTATTGTGTTTTGTACTCTAAAAATAATTTCAAAAGTAGTTTTCTAATATACTACGACATAGAGTGGTACTCCGTGGGAACATCGATCGAGTACGTTTATCTCCCCTAGCTCGGTCATACCATCTACTGGTCAGTCAATGCAATATTTCGGCTGATGCAATTCATTTGCTTGATAACCCGATGCTTTATATACGTTGAGTACAGTCAGGGTGTTTTTTCCCTACGTGTAGTGCTTTGTTTACATCAGATGGTACGGAAGAGCTCGCGGAGGCTAACGTACTCAAAGTGGATTCCCCAACAGTAACCGTTGATGTTACATGCATGTAAATTTGGTTATAAATGTGTTTGATGCATTTTTAATGTCAAATGTAAGTAAGGTAAAGAAATACAAATTTAAGATAAGAACACTACTTTCTCGTATTAGCCAAATACACTACAAGGGAATATCGGGCTGACTAGTCTAGTAAGAACATGTCTCAGCAATGTTCTTACATATGTAAAAAGTAGAAACCCAAAGTTATTTAGAAATGTGCATCAAATCATAGGTTGTCAACTCGTATGAATAGTTAGCCTGTCTCCAAAAACTCTTTGAAGCCGTAACTCGTGGTTTATAATTTTCTTAGAAATGTTTACACCTACAACAAAGAAATAAACTTTATTTCACGTATTATAAACTTGGCATGGGATTGAACGTGCCATTGCGACCAATCTTAATCTAAAAGTAACGCACCTGGTAATTGAAAGCAACGTATAAATGTGTTGATAGGCATCCATAAAAATGTGTTGCTCTAGATTGCGTAGATTCTATGGGAAGACTGTATAGGGTTAGTACGAGTGTCCTACTGACGATGAGAGCGATTTATCGGAAGACGATTTAAATGAAGGACGCGTTCAAGTTATACCAGTTTATGTGTAACCGTAATTTAAGTATTCCACGAGTTGCTGCATCGATTTATATTGAACTTAAATTAGAAAAACATTCAAAAAGCTATATTTGAATTTTCGTAGATTCACTAGGGTAGCAGAAGGAAACTAAATATACTTGGTGAAGCATCACGGGCGGTTGGGTTTCGAGAACGGTTGCGAATAAAAGAATTAACCTCGTCTAAAATGCGTCAAAATCAACTTGAGTACTTATCCATCATATTTCTCACTCATTACTACAGCTTTCTTTGGAAATTTCCATTTGCATGGGACTTCGAAAGAAACAAAGTCGTCTCCAATCCTGTAAGCGTTTCAGTAAAATGTTGCCTTGGCGCAATTATTGGCAGTTACACAATGTTCGGATTAAACACCTTTGCGTATCATTACTTCTTACCAAACTATCCGTTCGGGAGGTCGGAGTTCGTCATCAACATATTATGTTGGGATACAGTGGCATCAGTGTTCCTGGCATATGTCACAGTGTATACATGGAGAAATCAAATTGGCGACTGGTTTAATGCCGGACATGAACTGGAAATCCGATTCAGAGCTGGTAGAATTAACCTCAAAACATTTTAAGGTTCTACCAGGTTCAGGTAACGCTATTTTTATTTAATTGGTTTCTTCACGAAAAATCACTGGCAACCATATTTTTTTGAAAATTCTTGTACAAGTCAGTTATTTGCTAACTAACTAGAAAAAACCAAGTTATATCAATTTTTAACCAGAATAATTGAAAACATACTCGAAATCCACATCTTCACCAGGTTCTATAATCATTTTGGATGCATCAGGCAAATTAGTATTAATATGTTCTGTAACAAGCAATTCTTATCTGGAGCTTAGGGTAAACGCGGTCAAATTGACGGTGTGGAAGGACGGGACAAAATGGAGAAGGTAGATTTAAGCCTCCCCTACAAACTTTCTTCACATGTCACACGTGCACACCACGTGCACGTGCAGATTTTGGATTTGGAGTCTGTTTTCAATACTTCTGGTTAAAAATTTATATAATTGGTTTTTTTTTGTGGTGGTGAGCACATGACTGACTTGTACAGGAATTTTCTAAAAATTATGGTTCCCAGTGATTTATGGTGAAGAAACCAACTAAATACAAATAACATTACCTAGACCTGGTAGAACCTTAAATGATTACACGAAACATGGTTTAGTATAGTCATGCTATATAATTCTTCTCCCCATAGAAACCAAAACCAAACTCCATCCAAGAATAAAATTTTTGATACTGTACCTTGGCGTTCCTCTGGCGGCCTGTAGTATGATATTGATACCGATTGCGTACCTTGTAGCTGGTTTAGACCCTTTCCGATACATGATGGACTATATACTACATGATCCAATGTACCGCACTGTGTCAGAAATTATGGCGTCGTTTCTACTCCGTGCTTTCATATTAGCTCTTGCAGCAATGGAAGGATCCCGAGTTTTCGCGATGTTGTTTCTTGGAATCATTACTGTAATGATACGACTGGACTCCGCTGTCACAGATATGGGCAGATGTATGTCAACTATGAAAAAATTGAAACGCATAATGATAATGAAACAGATGTTTATTTTCTGGAACAGTGCACGGGTGCCAATCGAAATAGTTGTGGCAATTGTAATAACGTCCTTCTATATTACTATTGTCATCTTAGCTTGGTTATGTGCCAAATGTTCCTTATGGCAGATCGAACCCCTTTTGTATGCATGGCTGGTGCTTGCATTGATAGTATTTGTTGTAGTATTTGTAGTAGGTTTGAAAACGTGCTGCCAAATAGCTGATCGCCTCAAAGGTCTGTGTATTGCACTCCTATTGCGAGAAAAAATACTATTCGCAAGACAACGGTCATATGAGCGTAAACTTTCATATTTAGCTGCCAAATCTGTTCCTCCTACAAAATGCAAGTTTGTCATTATGGGTACTTTTGGAAATGAGTTCTTAATCGATGTAATGGAAAGCCTACTTTTAAGGATATTGGATGCAGTTCTTACCTTTAACGTTTAATAGCACGAGCTAGTTCCTGCAAACTGCGGTTTGATATGTGATCCGGTATTAATGTTTTAAGTATTTAAGTCATAGACGCTTCTCTGTTTTTCCTGTATATTATTATCCTGTTGATAAAACTGTAATACAAAAGTGTATCATTGATAAGTTTGAAACGAGCGGAATGAAGTTGATCGTAATGCTTGCGTCAGTAAAGTGTCATTTTATATATTTCAGCGTTGACTTAGTATTTAATCCCGAACGCATATTTTATCGAGTTACGAGAAACACTAATGCATAACTAGGTCCTAAAGCTTTAGCTTTGTGAAGTTGTAACAAATTTTAAACTGGCCTTCAGGTGAACTACAACTTGACTGTGTTATTCTACAAAGCACAAATCTCATGGTGTTATAGGTTTGCAACGTAAAACCGTAATCTCAAAAATTATATTCAAATCATTTTTTAATTTATTTCTCACTTCGTACATTACAGAATTACCAATTATAACCAGAGCCTGGATCTTTTCAACATCCTATAAATGAAGCCAGAATTGGCTTGAACGTTGATCTAACCAACCAACCTAAAATTGTTAATATGAATGCTTTTCTACATTTGGTAACCAGCATACATTGTCAATGCTTTTCAGTATTAAAAACTGGGGTTAAATGTTGTGTTGGGTTTGAATATGGTTAATAGATCTCAATTTTATAGTACCTGTAAATCTTGTTAAATAATATAAGCAAATGTCATATACCTTTGCACCACATGCCTAAAAATTTTACGAACAGCGTGATTTAACTCGATAAAAAAATTAAAATATGCTTGTATTTTATAATCAATTTGCATTTTAAATGGAAATTAATAGCTACAATTTTGCTTTCAGTATTCCAACGGTCATTTGAAACTCCAGCCCGGAAAACAAAAACAATCCCCATTGTTTACACAATCCTTTCACCCCGTTGCACATGCCTGTTACCAGGCCCGCATAAACATGAAGAACTTTCCGATGAGGCCCTGGCAAAACATCAGCAATGGGGCCCTTAGCGTAAACATAAAAAGACGATTGATGGAATCAGGATCATGAAATTGGAAAAGCTATGCTGATGTCCGTTACCATAAGGCCAGTTGGTTCATGATTGGTGTATTTTCGCCATTATAATCCTCTTAAATGCAAGGAAAAATCCAACAATCCAATTAAGAATCCACATGCTAGTTACAAAAAGCTAGACTTCCTTTCCTCTCAATTATTTATACCCTCATTAGCTTTTATTGAAGTAACTTTTTTGCTCAATTCAATTACACAATAAACCAACAATCCAACTATACAAAATTTCGGTAGCAGTTATAGCATAGAAATATAAAGTTTCGATCGCAAAAGGTACCATTACTAATTTCCGTAACTCACGACTTTGACTCTTATGGAATTAACGCTGTTATAATACTATAATATAATCTTCTGAAAAATATGCATCAAAATAGCCTGTTAAAACTTTTGTTCATACACGAGTGATCTATCATCGTTTACTTAAATTAAAAATTAAATAAAGAAGACTCTGGAATCCGATATTATTACAATTACCAGGAATTTTCAGCTGTAAAGCAGCATAAATTTGGATACTTCAATCACTTAAAAGCAACTTAATTGTGCTGATAACAATGGTTATAGTTAAGAATGCTACGATTGGCTTCGAGATTAAAACCACCCAATAGAGTTGTTGTAAGAAACCGTTGGAACTAACTTGGTTGAATTTTGTTGAGAGTTACGGCCATTGTATTAAATTTTGAACCATCCCGGATCCCTACCTATGTTTAACTTCATTCAGCTTATCGATTTACACGACGTTTACATACCATTTATGTCATGGTTTTAAATGACTTTCAATAAATTATTACATGGTAAACTTCATTTTAAAAATTTGTAAGCACGCAAAATATCCAATTCCAGGGGCCCCGTCGGGGCCCCCTGGAAGCTTGGGGCCCTGGCACTTTTGTAATCACAGTGACGCGGATTGGCGGGCCTGCCTGTTACAGCATATGTTGATTTATTGTAACAAATGTATTTAATTATTTGAACAGGAGCGAAGTCGTTTATCCAAATTAATTAGCATCGCTGTTGTAATGCCGCATTTCTTCATGAGCTCAGGGCATCTTTAGAAAGCACTTTTTGTCGTAAAGCTAATATATCATGAACGATTTAAAGAAGGCTAAAATTACAAACTAGGTTCGATTTAAAGTCTACCTCACTCGACAATAAATGAGTAAACACTGCACTCATCTGATTGGAAAGAGCCTTGCTCTGAGAAGTCGACCTCAAAAAGTACCTAAGAAAGGTTACCTTCCTTTGTACTCAATGGATGCTGACTTGCTGGCAAAGAGTTTAAGGTTGACTGTCCCTCCCTAGTTGCTGGGTATAAAGAGACTGACATTTTCTACTGAAGATTCAGTTTCTAAACTTCCGTACTTGAGGAATAGCCTGTTGCCCAGAGATTCCTGTCGCATTCTTTGCTGTCAAAGGGTCGTTGATCGTTCAGCCAAAACAAAAAAATAAACGTCACTTTAGCGGAAGTAATCCTAGGGGGTTTTCAACTTAGTTCGTCGTTGTCAGAAATTCTGTTGAAATTTCTCATCCACAATGTGGAATTTAATGGAAATTTCGTCAGTCGAGAAAGTGTTTGCTGTAGCTGAGGTACACGTTTCTTATAATATAGTATTGTACTTTATACATATTTATCTTTGAAATAATTTTTGAACTTTTGTTTTTAGCTGACCGAAATTATCCTTGGGTTTGCGACCTGTAGCAGGAAGGTTAACGAGTCTTTGGAGCTGCGTCAGGTCTGCCAATCCTGGAAAGGAACCATGTTTCCTGTTTTAGTTGCAACTAAGAAGATGCTCACTATTGACATTGGATGTCCGCATCAAACCAAGAGATTTTTTGAAATAGTTTCCGGGAATAGTGAGGTTCCAATTTCGGTCAGAATTTCCAACACCGCTTGGAGACGGGATCAGCTACGATTTCTGCGGACATACGCCAATTCCATCGTGACTATTAAGTTTGTCAGTATGCCAGCGTTTGATTTGAAAGAAATAGATAGAGAATTCCGAACTATGGATCTGAGTTTCTCCAGGCTCAGCAGCATATCCATTGCACCACCATCGGAACAAATTAGTTTTATCCGGGGACCCTTGACTAACTTTGTTATAAACCGTATTCAGAGTTGTGCTACAAGATCTCCACTCCACATAATGTGTGCTGATGAATTTATCACCACATCTAAGACACATCGCCTTCCTTTGAGAATGGATAATTTTACATTAATGTACAAAACTTGGAATGACGCCACCGGGAAGCTTTTAATGGAATCAACATCTGAACTTTCTAGCCTCGCGATCTATGTGAATGAAGTTGAAAATGACAATAGGGCTTATACCATTGAAACTAACGTGAAAAAGTTCTCAAATACTCTTGAAAGCTTGGTTCTTTCAGTAACCGGTGATAGAGTTGAACAAACCGAATTGACAAACATGAAAAAACTAAAATCACTTGAAATGCGTAACATCGCGTTACGAACTGACCGGAAGATTACGATACCTTTACTGGAAAACTTGTGCATAATGGGACCCTCAGGCGTTGCGCTGGAAAATTTGACTGCACTAACAAGTCAGTCTAAACGCAATGCTAAATTAAAGAGACTTACGCTTCAAGCTGGTGCAACGGGCGAGCAGCTGCCGTTATTTTTCGTGGAAAGATTCACTTGGGTGATGCTCCAGGCAATCGAATCGGCTCCATCTTTAGAAGTACTGGACTGGAGACATTTACATATGCAAGTTGCCAATGTAGTGTTACCAGTTGTGTTCCGGACATTGAGGGGGCTTTCAAAATTTTCACTTGAATTTCTAATTACCAATGATTTGATGTCATGTGATTTGACACATTTACTTACTGGCGTTTCTAACAGTAGTGTACCAAAGAGTAGTAACGACTGGATTAAACTTTTAATTCGAAGCAGAAACAGATCCATCATCATTCTACAATGTAAGTTTAATACTAATAGTATACATACACGGTCGAGTGAAAGCATTTACAGTAATCTTTTTATTGCTCATACTAGGTTTGGAAGAACTTGAAATCGACAATTCCCAATCAAGCAGCGAGGAGCTTATCGTATCACCCTTAATCTTCAAGGCGCTTTCTGGGATTAGGTCTCTTACCACATTAACATTCAAAGGATACATTACGGTAAGCCAACCAACTGATTACTAACATTAAACAACGAAAATGACACCCGATGCCAATGTTCGAAACATTGAAATTGTAACTTTCAGATTGACAACGCAGCTGCTACAAGTTGGTTGAATGCTAATCCCCTCCGAAGGTTCAACGACTTTACCAAGTCCAACATCAGTCAATAAAGGCTGGAGAAATTTTAGCATGACATCTCAGTAACAAGTTGTGGTCCTGTAATATATTATAACTTTAGGGTAACGGAAAATGCACATATGTACGTTTAAAAGAGTTGAGGCATAGCACTGCTTTGGCCCATATTGTTTATTTTGTTTGATTATCTTGTGTGAATAAATTACAAATCCTTTTCATGTTACGAGAACAATCATTAGACACACTGTTCAATAGTATTAACTTCTAACCTCGTTGTGTATGCCAACTTAGAAGCATTGTTGAATGCTTTACTCCATTTTTTTCACGGTCATACAATTTCAGTGCTGATTCAGTATTGCAATGGCGGATGACATTCTGTGTTTAATGTAAATGTAACTAGATTCAAAGATTGATAACTGTGAAGGCCCTGATCTGTACAGTATACTTGGTTTCAGTAAAGCTTGGGGAGCCCAACTTTTAAGTAAGAATTCAGGGTTTTCTGTATTCAAAGTCATTGGTAGCAAATACCCTGAGAAGCAACGTGATCAACTATTTAACTAGCCTATTATGTAATTAGTAATTAGATACAATAAACAGTCAACATTTTGATAAGAGTTTTCATGAGTCTATGAGAGAGAACTGCGACAATCGTAAGTTGCATTTGCATTTGCATTTAGCGATTGGGTTTCCTCACTCTGAAGGTTAATCACTTTCACTACAAACTGTTCAAACACATAAAAATACTCCCTTTTGAAGTTTGGCACCTGTTTTCTCTCAACCAAACATCTCTGCAAGGCTTGGGCCATGAGTTGTCAGTTAGTCAAAGGACTAAGACAATTTCATTTTGATCAGATATAATGTAAGATCTCGTGCTTTTTTGTGCAATATATCGAGTGACAAGAAAAGTAAACCTTTTATTCGGACAAGTTTTTTTCAGGTGTATCAATCTATGCCAATTTTTGCAAGTTTGCATTATAATAGTATCGGAAATATCGCGCTGAACCATCAACTTCATGACGAAATCGTGCTCAAAATATACGATAGATTATTAGATTTGTCAATTCAAATTGGGATTCATATTTTTTCGTAATGTTTTTATTGATAATGTTTTAAGATGTAGGATTGCATAAAATTCTGATGAAAATACCCAACTTCAGACTTGCGCGTTGGGACACAAGCATCTTGGGATTGTGTTTAGATTTGAAGGACAGTCGCTTACGTAACATGCATTTATCTGATTTCTTGGTTCACACACTGGTAAGCTTGGTGGAATAGAGATGCACTTGCCGTCAACCATTGAGGCGCCTGCAGCCTCACCAGGAATAGTACATCCAAGAATAGGGTCTGAGCAATTGCCCGATATCTCCCATGTAATATGTATCCATGAACCCTTAATTTAAATAGAGTTGTTTAAACCAAAAGAAATGTTTTAAAAATTTGTGTGCACACGAACCGTTCCATAATTGGCGGGGAATAAAGTCATAAGCATGGTTAAACTGGCGACAACACAGAAAGTATGAACTGACATGGTTTAAATCCGGGAGAACTTTTTCCTTGCTTTAGCTACCATAAATTGGCATTACTGGAATAATAAGCATGCAAACCTGTGTCCGTCACTTTTATATTTAAGAGCAACGGGACTGACTAGTAAGGCTACCGTCTGGTATGCGTCAAAATCGAATCACAACTTATACAACACAACGACAATATGAACGAATAGCTAATTCGATACTGTCAAGGGGACGTGTATTTAGAAGGTCAGGCCCAAAATCGAGTTTTTTGGTACCCCTATCCCCTCTGTCACACTAATGACACAAACTTTGAGGTACCCCCCTCCCTCATGTCACAGTCACAGCCATATATGAGAAAGTATTCTTGAATATTAGTTATTATTAGTATGTGCAATGAAACATGAAGAAGCATGTATGTAAGTAAGTACATAATTAAAGATCAGTTTTCTTTCCAGAAAGATTTAATGGTCATTGAATCATTAATATTTGGGTGCAATCTGAGCTTACGGTAATTCATCGCATGATGGTTGAAAAATCGTACGTGACAGTCACAGAATTTTTTTTGGCCTACCCCCCATGTCACACCATGTCACACAAAACTAAGTAACCCTCCCCCCTCAGGGCCGTGACGTTCTAAATACACGTTACCCAAGATGAAATGAAAGCTAGCCTTGAAGGGATGGCTAAAACAGCCGAGATATAGCGAAATTGCTATAAGTGGAGGTTCCATCCATAATCCCATATTGTTGGAGTAACGTGAGAAGTTTACTTGTTAGCTTTTTGTAAAAAATATTGTAAATATTTAGTTATGAATGTAAATGATGTGAAAAAGATGATACGCAGTGCTTGAAAAAAAAAACAATATTCAAGGCAAAACGTTTGTTTGCACAGTTGCTCGAAATTAAAACTTTAATAAGCTTGAATATCTTTTAAGTAAATAATTTGAATAGAAATGCCAGCCTTCAGTCGCAGGTGGAACTCAATCTGGTAATTAATCTGATTGACAATCTTTTTTAAACTCACTATCTAGCCCGTTTGGTGTATGTTGTGAAGTTTTTGCTCCGCATCATTAATAGCGTCGGTATCAAATATTTCTATGTTTAAAATTGTTTAGTTTTATACACTCATGATATATAACCATGATTACATTTGTAGCAGCACTAGCCGCTGCTCACTAGCCTTATTCATTAACGCACAAACATTTTAGAATTATGCTATTATTTGTTGCGCAGTCATTAACAAAACACGCATTTATCTGGTTTCTTGTTTCACACATTTCTGGGGCTGGTGGAACAGCCGTGGAACACTTTCCATCAACCGTTGGAGCGGCGCCTGCCGGACTAGAAATTGTGCAGCCTAGAATGGGCGAAGCGCATGTAATAGAAGGGCTTCCAAGACCATAACTATGTAAAAAAATATTACAAAAATTTCTCATAAATAGTTCCGAAAGTACCAAAACAATTGTATTTCCAACTTACTCCGCCTTCCGATTCTGATATCAATGTAGCCAGCAGGGCTAATGTAATGACATCGTTTAAATTGCTGGTTGTCATTTTTTAAGTGGGGGAGAAAGTGTGTACTGCTTTAGCATTAATGGAAAATAGAAGTGAAATGATGGATCTTTAAAATATACGGGTTCTTTTTATAGTTATACAACAATTGATTGAGTTAACCCACTCATAAATACGCGACTAAAACATTGTTTGTTGAACGTCTACACAAAAATCACGTAGTGGATTCCTGGCTAGACCAGAATGCAAAAGTTAATTGATTGCAGCTACATGATTGATGATCTACTTTTAACTAATAGTATTTACCCCTGATCTGGATTGCTGTTACTATGTGCAAAACCATTTTTTTGTCAAATTGCAAAAACAGAATCGGTCGTGGGACATGCACTACTGAGCATTCCAAGAAATTCCTCAGTTGTGAAATTTAAACCAGTTTGTATAGCTTACAACACACATGTCACATGTGTGTAAACTCACTGCAATATTTCTTTTGAATAAACTTGATTATGCACTTAATTCAGGCCTGCCAGAAGGATCCGGGGCCAGGGAAGGACAATGGCCGTCGGAAGGAAGGACGGATTTTCAAGTCGTTTTTTGCTAGTGTTAAAATGTTAGTCAATTCTTTTTTCCGTGATATA
>JAAXOA010001249.1:0-16786 GCA_036561885.1 Salina celebensis
TCACTAGTGTTCTGTCTACCAAAGGGAAAGCTTTCTCCCTGCTTGGGCTCAGTCTCAGCCTAGCAAGCAACGAGATCGGTTCCGCTTCAAGTTTTTTCTCCAGGGAGAGGTGAACTCTCCAAGTGAAAGCAAGTGAAAGTACTCCAGTTGTTTCTCAGTTTCTTGTTTAGAGTGACCCTCCGGAAGAGTGAAATGTGAAATCTGGAGGAGTTGTCCCTCCATATGTTTTTAAGGATCAGGTAATGCAATTTACTTTTTCATTAAACTTTCACCAGAAATATTTCACTGGATCTACTTGTATGCTGTAGAAAAACGGTTGATTAACAAACTCAGGAAAAAAATTCCAGGGGAAATTTGACACAAAACGGAGCTCGTTTCCATGTTGAACAAAAAAAAATATCCAATTCAATTCCTAAATCAGATCATCAAATCAACTTTCTCCTGGAGAAAGCATTGAAAACACAGACTTTCCTTTTAAGAGCTCAACGTCCGTTAAAAATAGGTGTAGCATTAAATCCAGAAGAGGATTTTATTTTTCTGGGTTCTCTTTAAATTCCATCTAGTCTGATTTTTATTAGTACTCTACTCCCAAAATGGGACTATTCTTAGCAATAACCATTCATTTACATTGAATCTCGGCAAAAAATAGAAACGCTAGGTTTGGTAGCGGAATACCCGGTGAAGTTGTTAGTTTACTTGTCTGTTGGCCGGTATTTTTTTTTNCTTGTCTGTTGGCCGGTATTTTTTTTTCTTATCAAGTATAAAATTTAATATGTAACTTTCTCTTAAACCAATACATTTTCCGGATTTAATGCCAGCCATTTTTTTAACCAGAAGGTCAATTTCTTACCAAACCCGTAGATCCAGCATTGTTTGCCCAAATTCCCGCTTTTTCTATTTTTAAATCTTTAAATCACGAATTTTTTAGGAAAAATCTTCAAAAATCTTTGCTGTATATGGGTTAATAATTTTAATAGCTATTTTTTTCAATATTAAAAAAATCCCACTTCCCAAATTCCTGGTTACCGCATAGCGAAAGAAATCGAACGTCTGCTTTTTGCAAATCTTGAAATTCGTGAGGAAAATCATCAAAAATATTTGCAAAAATCAGGTTTACAAGATAAAAACTAGTTTTTCGACTCCCAAATTACATGGACTGTGTGTAGCGCAAGAAATCGAATGTTTGAGCTTTTATCAATTTGTGTGCTGTTCCTCACAAAGTCTTGTCTTCTTGGAAATCTCTGTGAAGATTTTTCGGATTATTTTCTTGAGGATCCGGGCGGCATAAACCTTGTAAATATTTAATAGCCGGGTCTTCTACTACCCACACTGCGGTAAAACTGTAAAAAGGGAAGAAAATAAAAATTATTTACTTTCAGGAAAAACATACGTTACTCAACCACTCTCATAAATAAACTGACTTTTGACGCAGTCACGTTTTTAACAACTTGCACTAGCCTAGAAAATGATAAATGTTCCTATTTCGTTTTGTAAAGTGTGGCCCACAAAACTTTGCAATATGGACAGTTACAGATACGTGGAATCAGGATGAGTTTTGAGAGTAGCCCGGTTGGCGACACGTTTCAAGGTGTACGGACTGGTTTGCAAAAAATCACTTGAACACGTAACAGGATGTGGCCAAATATTCAAAATCTTTTTGGGCTATAGATCCCTCCAAAGTATTTGTGTTGGCAACTCTGGAGGGTTATACATCAAATGGTATAACTTGAACTCGTCTTCCAACAATTCGCTCTCAATAGGAAACCGGTATAATACTAAAAATCGTAGTAAATAAGAAAAAACAACTGTCCAGAAAGCTATTAGTGTAAAATCTCATTTTTACGTTGATTCAGCTGACCTTGTGCACTACCGATTTAATGAATAAAAAAATCTCAAATAAAATTAAATCTGACGAGTTTAAGTGATACGAAAATGATTGGGTACGAGTTACGCGTCATACGAGTTGACCATCGAAGACCATTCTGATAACGACACACCGACAAAAGTTGCCAAAGTCTTGTTGTGCAGATAAACTTGCCGTTGGTGGGATTCCAGCTTTATACTTCCACCAAAGCTATCCATGTACTGTCCGCTCTCATCCTGTTCACGTGTCTTCGTATAAATTTATCCTATTATTTTGCCCGGATTTTGAATTGTAAAGTAGAGCGGATTTTGTTTGTTTATTATTCAAAAAGTTTGTTTACAAAAACAGAAAGTTATTGTTTGAGCATTGAATTTGCAAGATAAGCCAAACATAAAAGAAGACAGGGTTCAGTTTCACTTGTAAAATCAGATTATACTTCATCCAATCATTACTTTTGAAACATGAACCACTCTGAAGCTCTCTAAACAATTCGTTTTTGCTTTCTCCAGAGAAAGTTTGACGTTCAGTTTGAAGTTCTCCTTATTACATTGAAATACGACCTTTTTCTGGGCACAATGTACCAGCCTTGGAATTATTTTTTTGACGTTATCCACTTTTAAGAACGTTTCGTGCAGAGAACGCACCAATTTCTGTGTGCTTTCACTCGACTGCTTTCTAAAGTCTGCCTTGGTGGTTTTCAGGAAAAATTGTAGATTGCAACTGATTTTCTCTTTGTTCAATAACCGGAATAATGATTTTAATTAGGCACTGTAATATCCGTTTGATGACATGTTGTCAAGGAAATTTGATTCTGTGGCTGTTAGTTTGAATGTCTTAGTTTGCCCCTTGCATGTGAACTTTTGAAGCTTGGTGTTTGATCCGACAAAAACATTTGGGGTCGTCAATAATTTAAGTCACGTGAATTGAAAGGTTGGTTATTGTGTCTCGATCAGCCGTCGGGCTCGGCTGTTTGGTTCCGTACAACGGCTGACTCGGTCTGGCCCGTCGTCTGACGGAGACCCACTTTCATTACCCCAATTTTTCGGTCAATTCAGAAATAACCCACCTTTCAGTGCCCGTGACGTACTTTATAGATGACACTTACAGCAGGCTGTCGTTGACATTTTAAGAACGCTTTTATCACCAAGTGGAGTAGATTGTTGATGTGAAATTGGATAAAAAAGCAAGTGCGGTTTATGAGGTTTCAGTCAATCTGCCAACTTTTAGCACAGCTGCTTGATGAATATTAACTACTTTTTTTTGTTTTCTCTACACTCGAAAACCTTTTTTTTCTGATGACAACTTGCCACAAACATAGTAAACAGTCTTTTGTTTCTCTATTATGCCAAAATGGTCTTACATGAGGAGACTTTGGAATGGCTTCATTTTTTTCATACACACAACAAAAACAGTGCGGAAAGAAAAGTTTACAGAGCTAAAAATTAATAAAAATTTGTTTCTCTATTACGCCAAAATGGTCTTACATGAGGAGACTTTGGAATGGCTTCATTTTTTTCATACACACAACAAAAACAGTGCGGAAAGAAAAGTTTACAGAGCTAAAAATTAATAAAAACTAAAGTATTTCAAAAACTTTGTTCTTTTTAAGCCATTCGGAGAAACTATTACGGTTAAAAATGTGTGTGCTACAGCCGAGTTTTATACTTTCGGTGAACTTTCCTTCCCGTCAAAATTGAGGAATGGTGGTAACGACATTAGCACACTTTGGCTGTCCTGAATTGCAAAAACTAGCGAATCATGGAGTATCTGGCATTTGAAAACTCAGTCTTAATTTATAGTTGCAAACTAGTTGAATCCTAGCAAGGTAGGATTAAGCATGGACCTGGGGTTTTACACAAATGTGGTCTTGTGTAGTTGCTAGGAATATTATAACAAGTATTTACATATAGGCCACAACACTGAACCATTCATACGTTTTTTTAAATCGGACTGAGGTTTTTTAAAATCCCGATTCCTCAAGAATCCTCAAAAAACGTGTACGAAAAACGCCTACGTTTCAAAAAGAAAAAAAAATCGAATAGTTCCGAAATCCCTTGTCCCTACGTGGCCGTGTGACGGAAAATAACAAACGTTTGTACCCATACTAATTTTTCGATCGGCACATGGGTCGTACTTGCAGTATCCACCGTCCCCATAATTCCACAGTATGTCATTTGTGTATGACTTCTTTGTACGTGTAGCACTGGACGAATATTTTTGTTATCCTACATGATACACGACACTCAATGCAAAGCACAGTCTCGATGGACTTTTTTGTTTATTCAAAAAAAACACAGTTTATAAAATATTTTTTAGCGTAGCATTCACATTGGCATAACTAAAGAATGGCGAAATGCGAGTAACTTGTGTGATTAAAATTGAACGGGAAACTGATAAAGATCAGGACGAACAATACGATTCTGATGCTAGCATGAAGTAGCACTGAGCAGTTTCGTTTGAGACTTGCCAAGAGCCTCACACAATAAAAGTACAGCAGAGCTATACAAAGGTTTGGGATGTGGTTGTGTGGAACAAAGATTCTTCAGTTTAAAATATAAGTTATCGTGGTGTTTCAAACTGCTCGTTTTCTTCTAATGAATATAATTTCGTCACTCGTATGTATATGAATGTTGTCTCCATACGTCCTTACGTAAAAGTGAGGACAAAACCTGAACGGAAGGATGATTTTGGAACGGAACAATTTTGTAAGGATGATTTTCAAGGCCAAAAGTTTAGACTTCAGGGAGGTCATTCACAGAAAAATTTAACCAGCTTTACTGAACTCGAGTTCATAAATCTATATATAAAACCTCATTAAGGAGTACGGGATGTGACGTACTTTATGGACGGCCCCTGTATAGCAAATCCGTATCATTCAATTAATTACCTTTCTTACAACTTTATTCGGTTAGTGGGCGGTGTGAGAAAGCTTAAAAAATCAAAGAATCAAATCAATACACATTTTGCAATTTCGTAAAATTTTTATAACTTCATTTTTGGATTTTATTTCTATCCACATCACTATCGATTTTAAACAATACGAGTTCCACGTTACACGAGTTTCCAACGGAGAGCAAGTTTGTTGAAATACGACGAGTTTATTACAAAGAGTTCAATCAAGGAAGAGTCGACATTTAACCATTTTCTTTTACTTCAACTGTTTTGAATTCGTATAGAGTTTTGCGGAGACTTACCAACAAGTTGGATGTGAACAGAAAATAAAACTCTGATTCTAATTCCTCATTCTTGGGCATGTGGCAAGTGACTAAATAAGCATTTTTGTATTTTTTTTCCAGGTGAACTTAATTTTGGGATCAATTTACTCACAAACTACCCCCAAATAATCTCAGAAGTTTTAAAGTGAATGTGCGAGTAAAATGGATTTTTTAAGAAAGTTGAGTGGACGAGGTTTCTATGAGAATGACTGAAAAATAAGACACCTTGCTGAGATTTTAATTTAATATAATAAAAATACAAGAAGAGAAAAAAATTAAGTTGTGAATGAGACAGACCATGACAAGAATCTCGTGGCTGCCAAAAAACATGAAATGTTTAAAAATCCGGAGGAAGTTGAGCCAGGGAATGGCTGTGGAGGTGTGAAAAACCCTGATTAAAACTGAAAATTGAGTGGAACGTGAAAAATATTTTTAAGAGAAGAAAAAACAAATTAAATTAGAAGAGTTCATTTTTGGGGAATACAACCATGGCAACAGTTGGAGATAGTTATTCGTCGTTGGATATTATGTGGATTTCATTGTTCACATTTATGCTCTCTCTCGCCGTGCTGGGGAATACTTTGGTCATTTGGATTGTGCTGGGTAAGTTTTCAGAATATATATATATTTTTTGTTTGTTTTAAATGTGGAATTATTTCCATGGGTGGAAATTATTTCGGACTACAAGGTAGTGTGCTAACCGGAATTATATGTGTGCCATTATTTGAAGTGTTTAGGGAAATGAATTTTTGTTTTTAAAATGAAATGTTTTCATGGGTGGAAATTCTTCCGGACTACGTGGCAGTATGCTAACCGGGATTAGGTGTGAGCAATTATTTGAAGTGTTTAAGTTTAACCGAATTTTTGTATTAATAGAATATTTTCATGGGTGGGAATATTTCCGTTACACAAAATAATGTGCAAACCGGGATTTTACTACTTTCACTGGAAGCATTTAAAGAAAAAAACACAGGAATTTTAAGAGTGGAATATTTCACTAAGGAAAAATTCTTCCGGTATACCAGATTTATGCGTTAACCGGGATTATACGTGTACAATTATTGGAAGCATTTAAGCAAAAGAAACAAAAGAATTTATTTTTACAGTGAAATAAAATTATAGAGAGATATTTCTGAATAGGATATGGGGTAAAACCGCAGCTACGTAAAAGATCTGATATGTAGAGCGATTATTATTAATGAACCTCGTAAAACTGGAGGGAAAGGCTTTTAGTCAGCCATAAATATTTTAAGTTCCATTGGATTAGTGACTTGTAACAACGAACAACACTCGCATTGCATATCTTGCCGTGAAAACCATTCCGACTTTGAACTCAACTTTCACCATAAAAAAAAAGAGAAAATTGTTTTTTTCAGGGAAGGATTGGTGCGCGTTTTGTTTTATCTACCAGCAGCAAAACTTAATAATTTGTTATCAGTTTTCAACTTTTGTACCCCGGCTCGGCGTGAGATAAGCCTTCTTATAAATTATTTTTGAGGGACACAGCACAGGTTTAAAAGAACACGTGTAAACAATCAAAAACCATTTTTAGGAGCGTTCTGACAATTGTAGTGTACCCACGTGGATAATAAGAAGGTGTCCTGGTCAAAGGGACGGCGAACAAATTACGTTACATGAAATCATAGGTAGGATTTCAATATAAATACATATGTTTAAATGGTGGCTAAATTTATTATAAGGGTATGCCCCACCCGTAAATGATTGATCAAAACTTTGTCTTTCATGTAACGTAATTTGCGTACCATTCCAAACCAGTGAGAGCCAAAAGGCTAAGATGCTCGAGGAAAAAAAATCTCGTAAATTGGTGGAATCGTGCAAGCAAGGTGATGATGCTGTAAAAATTCGAGGTGGCTAAAACCGTCTACAAAGTAGGTTCAAATCTGGAAAGTAAAATATTGACAAGTGGAAATAGTAAAACTTGAAAAATGGGAAAATGGTAAATTGTGGTGAAATAAAATTCACTGATTAATACACAATTCAATGTTAAGATTATAATATGAAAACAGGCGGTTTGGCCTTCATAACTTCTGTTGCTATTAAATTGATATGGAATTTGCTGATTTAGACCAGGACGCCAAGCTGTTTCAAATTATGCACCTTTGTCCATTTCCCCCAGTTCTTGCATGTTTTTTTAAAAGTAAACAGTCTAAAACAATTTTTGCAGTGATAAAGACATACTTTGAATAAGATGCTAGAGGAAAAAAGCCTCATAAATTGGCGGAATGGAGCAGGCAAGAGAAAGAAAGACTGGCTTAATTACGTCTCACGAGACACTGATCCTTTTATCTGTTTTCAACAAGGCTCTCCAAGTTTCCGCCTGTTATAAAATGGTCTGTTGAGGTTCTCGCAAAAAAAATGAACGAGTATTGAATTTCGGGTGTTTCAAAACGATACACCATGTAGGGATAATGTCAACGATAATTTGCCAATTAGTGTGAGATTCTGGGGAAAAAGGATTACGAAATGGTGGTGACGCGTGCAGAGTGGCGGGATATTTTGTATGAGGTTGACTCTCCAGGAGGGAAAGTTCTTGGAAAGTTAATTACTTCTTAATTAACACTTGTTTTCCTGTAGCTCACCGCCGGATGCGAACAGTGACAAACTACTTTCTCCTTAACTTGGCGGTTGCTGACTTGACTATGGCGGTGCTCAACGGCGCTCCGAATTTCTTTTATATGCTGAAAAGCGACTGGATTTTTGGCGAGTTTTTGTGCGTTGTGAACAACTTTGTGGCCAATTTCACAGTGGCCGCTTGTGTATTTACAATGATGGCGATTTCCATTGAAAGGTGAGTCATTGAAATCATCCATAAAGCACGTAACCGGAATCGGGAGGTAGGTATTTGGGAGATTTGTGGCCAATTTCACAGTGGCCGCTTGTGTATTTACAATGATGGCGATTTCCATTGAAAGGTGAGTCATTGAAATCATCCATAAAGCACGTAACCGGAATCGGGAGGTAGGTATTTGTGAAATTATAAAAAATGGGGCTAGGTAAGTGAGATATGCATTAGACGACGGAGGGTTCCTCTGCCGGCTGTGTGGGGCTCGGTCCTCTCGGCTGTGGAGCTCGGTCTTCTCGGCTGTGGAGCTCGGTCTTCTCGGCTGTGGAGCTCGGTCTTCTCGGCTGTGGAGCTCGGTCTTCTCGGCTGTGGAGCTCGGTCTTCTCGGCTGTTGAGCTCGGTCTTCTCGGCTGTGGAGCTCGGTCTTCTCGGCTGTTGAGCTCGGTCTTCTCGGCTGTGGGGCTCGGACCTCCCGGCTGTGGGGCTTGGACCTTCCGGCTGTGGGGCTCAGGTTTCTCGGCTGTCCGGGTCTACCCAGTGGTCTGTTGGATACTCATTCCCATTCCCATTTTTCGTTCCGTTCACAAATAACCCACATTCCAATCCACGTGACGTAGTTTATGTACGAGCCCATATTCGCGTTATACTTTTATAGAAAGATTTGACAAACAAATACTATATATAACGTTGTTGTTTTGTGGATTTTTGTTACTCAGGTGGATCGCAGTAATGCATCCGTTAGAACCTCGCATGACGAAAAAAGCTGCATGGCGTGCAATATTTGCAATTTGGATATCCAGCGCTCTCCTTGCTTCCCCTGCTCTGTTCTTCTCTCAAACGAAAGAATACTCGACAGTTCGGAGTTGTATGGTGATTTGGCCTGATGGGAAAACTCCGGATGAATCAGTTTACGACTTATCGTGAGTTAACACTTGAGTCAGCTAAAACAAATGAAAACGCGTTATTATCAAAAGGAGCGTAAGCACAGCTGAAAACAAACGTTGAAAATTTTGACACAAAAGGATATAACAAAACCGGGTAGTGCTACTTTGCTTCTGTGATATAAAATATAAGCCAACGTAAATATGGGCACAATTGCAAAAAAATGAGTAAAAGCAGCTCCAGACCAGTTTCACGCCATTTTTAAATGACTTTGAAGCCATTTATGAAATTACTTTTAAAGCAATAATGGACAATAAAAATAATTTGTGAAATGACTTTGCAGCCATTTTTGACCGACTTTTCAAGTTAAATGGCGTGTGGCTAGATTGAAGATCGCTAGCGAAATACGCATTAAAATATTCTATATACAGTCGAACCCCTTTATAACGGTAAATGATTGGAGCATTATTTATTGGCCGTTATAAGAAAGGTCCGTTATAAATCATGGTAAAATACACACGTTCGGCGACTTTAATCCCGACCGAACGTTATAGAACACCACGTTATAGAGAGGTTGGAAGGTGCTCTGCCTCTTAGCTTTCGTCCGTGATGCGGAAAAAAATCGCCAATATGATAAAGAAATTTTATTTATAATTACTAAACCCGCCTTTGGCAGACAGACGGATAAACGCAGATCTTCCATAACGGCAGCTTTCGCTCCTTTATAGAGTCGTATTCGTAAAGTAAACAAAAGAATCTGACTGATGCAAAATTATGTGTCTGTTGTGTAGGTACAATGTGTGTTTGCTTGTCATAACATACGTTGTTCCAATGACAGCGATGGCGATCTGCTACGGATCCATGTCCTGGGAGCTCTGGGGCCATACTCATATCGGAGAAGTGACTGAGCGACAACGCAACTCGATGATATCAAAGAGAAAGGTAGAAAAAATGGTAACGTGAACAAATATCCATAGTTGACTTTTCCTTTCTTTTTCCCTCTCAAATATTTTTTTCTTCTAACATTTTTGCAATGCTTTTAGCTAGTAATCCGCATGTCAACGATGCACAATGCAAAAGTAGCAGACATTTGATTTCACGAAAAAGTATTTTCAAAACTGTTTCCAAACATTCCATTTCATCCCCCATACGACCACGCCGGAACTAGTAATTTGGGATATTTTTATGATCGAAATAGTAGTTTTCTCCTTAATTTCCCGGGTTTTTGACGATTTTCTTCTAAAAATGGGAATTTAAAATTTACAGGAAACAGGGGGGACTTAAAAACCATTTGTTTCCCCAGTGTCCGAGATTTATGTAAGAAATCGAAAGTTTGTCAGACGAGTTTTCTCTAAAAATACCCGGCATTTCAAGATTTACAGAAAAGTTTGAAATTTGAAAAAAAAATGTTCGACCGATAGGATTCGCGATATGTGTGAGAAATCAAACGTCTGAGAAGAAGTCGCCTCAAACTGAAAAGAATTCACGTTTTTTTTCTGCAAATAACTTAAGCGTTTTTGATCTTAGTATCAAAAGTTATTTGGTGTATCAACAGAACTGCTTTTGACACAGTACTTTGTTTACTTTCACTTACTTTCCCAAAAATGTCTTTGAGCTTAGAAAATATTGCGACAAATCTTGTTAAATAATAGGCTAACGTGGCGGGACATGAAATGTTTCAACCTTGAATTGTTAGAAATTATTAAGCTCCCAGCAAAAGTAAATTTAGTGTCAGTTTTGTCTGTCCGTGTCAATTCAAGAAATGGTGCGATGTGCCGACATGAGGACATTTTACGCCTTTTGCAGCAAGGCCCGTGCCTTCTGCCAAATTTTGAGCTGATAATATGATCTGTCCATCCTAAAAAAGGGCGCACTGCGTAATTAACTACAACTAAATCAAAACAAACGTCAATTTTTTCGGTACTTTGTTAAACTTACAAAGTTAAAGGATTGTTTTATGAAGAAAAGTGCTAAAAAAGATACCTGAGCAAAAAAGGTCCAGGGAAATTTTAAGGACATCAAGATAACTAACCTTGCAGATGACATTGTGCACTGTGTTGGAACAAGTTAGGCAATTTGTCTGAAAAAGAGAAAGTGAGAAAAAAAGACTTATCTGGGGGCCATTGAAACGATACTTTTGGGCAAACGTTTGTTTGTTTGGAGAAAGCATCTTGTTTGGAAACGAGTTCTAAACAAAGTGTTGACTCGACTATTGAGAAATTTAGAAACCAAATTTTGGAATTGGTACAAAAAAAATACTAGATGTGCGATTTCTTCCACTACGAGGCCATGCCGTGACCGGGAATTTGGAAATATCGGTTAAGTCTTTTTCTTCTTAATATCCCGCCTTTAGCAGGTTTTTCCTGTAAAAACGGATGATTTCAAGATTTATAGAGAAACGGTGTCTTAAAAATGTGGACCTGATAATGTCCATGATATTTTGTAAAAAATAAAACGTCTGAAAAAAAAAACACTCTGATACTATTTTGTTTGGAGTTTGAGTGCGAATTGGAATCCAGTTTGAATAAAAACTAGAAAACTTTCGTGATGCGATTACGTGTCTGGATCTGGTTGTGAGGTTTTTATGTCAAATATCAGGTTACCCTCAAGCTGGGCACTTTTTTGCCCAAAAAGTGGATGGATTCGTTTTGCGGTGAAAGTCGTCTACGGGTTATCATATAAAAAATCTAACATAGTTAAGAGTGACGAGGCAATTCTCATAGAAATTGGTTCAATTCAATTGCAAGTTTTGGAGGGAAATAGTAAACAAAATTTTGAATGAAGACTACCGTGCATAACTCCAGTTTGTTTTGAAAAGCTTTTTATTGCTTATTTTCTTATAAGAACGGTAAGAAAGTTTGTTCATTTTAGAAGAAATCTAGATAATATAATCGTATTGTGGGATTCTCAAATAATTCTGAAATACAGACCTACTCCCCGTTCATGATGGCTTGACACTTCAAATACATAGCAAGATATAGCAAAAATACACTATCAGCGTCTCACGTCAAAAGGGCCATGCAATAGAGCTTTTTGCATAATTTTCACACATATCTATCATTCAGAATAATCAATCATAATCAGTGTAGACTGTGTACAAATGCAATATGTAACAACCGCATGTAAAAAATCAAACAGACATAAATGGAAACGTAAAAATCCCATTTCAAATACAAAAAGTACAATTGACACAAACGCATATATTAATTAAATAAAATTCACTAAAATACCGTTCTTTGTATTAGTCTACAATTAGAATTCGTACCAAGGTATCTATAAGTCAAGCTGATAACATATTTAACTACATACATATCTTGATAAATTTAGAAATTGTCAAGTCCGTTAGACACAGTTAAGTAAATTAGTTTCACAATTCGTATAATTTAGAATATGTGTGGGTGAAAGTGAACGTCTTATGCTGTAAAGGAAATGATGCGTAGCTATTAAAAGTCTTACATGTAAATATGTAAAACAAATGAGCATTTTCCATGGAACACTAGCAGCCATGGTGTAATCTGTATAAGGATATTTTAAAGAGGAATACTATGGCTATTGAAAAGAAAAAGCTGTTGCGCAACAAAAAAAAAATCCTGAAACTTAATCGTTTTCAAGAATTGTACGGAAGTAGGAAGAAAATTTGAAGGAGTTGAGTAAATACAATGTTTATTTTAAACAAGGAAATTTCCCTGAAGGAAAGTAAACAAGGAACCTCCTGAGTATGAACAGGAAACAATCTTAGACTAGGGTACACTCAACCATTTAACGGAAAAATCGCTATTGTGTAGGAGAGAAAGGGGAAAGAACGACTCGAAACAGAAAAATAGTGAAAGGGAGGACTTTCACTAGTAACGTGGTTGACCCAGACCTAAGAATTGGTCCCTGGATGAATACATGGACTACAGTTCAACTCTACAACTTTTTTCTGCTTTTGTCTTAATGAATCACAGGGAGATGTAACGAAAAATATAGTACAGTCAGGGAACAAGAGACTATATTTAGGTTGTAGCATTGTATTTCACCGGTTGAGAAATGGCTAAATTTAAGCTTGTATAGAATAATCGCTAAATTTGGACTTATATAGAATAATCTCTAAATTTAACCTTATAGTGAATATTCGCTAAATCTTGCCTTATAGTGAAAAATCGCTAAATTTAGCCTTGCAGGGAAAAATCGCTAAATTTAGTCATTCAGTGAAAAATGACTAATTTCAGAATTTTAGAGAACAATGGCTTATTTCAGCCGTTTATAGAATAATGGCTATTTTTGGCCCTTTACAGAAAAATCGCTGACTTTTGCCTTTTAGTGGTAAGGACCATAACCTAAATTAAAGACAATATGCAGCCTTTTTTGTCAACCGCCGAAATATAGCCTTTAAAGGCTTAATTTAGCCTTGTGTCCCCTGACTGTAGTAAAAGAGTAAGAATTTGGACTAATTAAACAAGTCTTTGAATCACTCTATCATTGTTTCATTTGCTGTTTTCTGGGAATATTTCACCGTTTATTGCAACTGCAGCAGTTACTCAAAAATAAGCTGTGTAAAGAGAAAGCAAAAATTTTTGCAGCATCACCTGCTCTCCTTGTAAAGTTTTCATGAACAAAGGAAATATTTCATGGCGCTCTCATCTGCACGATTTAATGATCCCTCGAATATGATAAGCAAAGGATTCATCTTACTAAATTATTCACTCAAATTCCACTCGGCTTCAAACAAAGAAGCCGTCCATAAAGTACATCTCATAGACAAAAAGGAGGGTTTACTTGTTTGTGGACCGAAAAATGAGGTTATGGGATTGAGACCTCACAAGTAAACCCACCTTCAATCCGCGTGACATATTTTATGGACCATTCCCAGCGAAAAACAACAGAGTTTCTGCAAGAATGAAAATACCTCCATGCAATTCTCATTCAGGGCTCGTTGCTTTCACCATAAAACTGGTTTTGTATGGGATTCTGTGGGCGGACTGCTGCAAACATTTCGGTTTGTAACTTTCTCTCTAAAAAGGCTAGTTTAGAATGACTGTCTGTGGGAAACTATAAAGTTTTTTTTTTGTTTGAACAATTTTTGCGGGGAAAAATTGAGTTGCAACCTTTTTCCGGTTCAGGAGAGGGATTTTGACGGAGACCTGCGGTCAAAACGAAGGTTTAATACGTAATCATGACTTGCACAAGCAAACGCGGGCTTGGTTAGAGGACAGCGAGAAAATTATTGAGTGAAAGTCGTTCCACTGTCAGCACCAATTTGAGTGAAAGTCGACAGAAATTGTGTATACGTGACTGTCTATTTTCCTCTTCGTTTTGCTCACGGTGAAGGCTCGCTTTGATGGGTTTCTCTGGCCAAGTTTGGAAAATATAGAGTGGAGAAAATTCTTGAGTTTGTGTCTATACACTGCCATTTAAAATAGACGTGTTACTATTGAAAACAAACTAAATTTAAGGTTTCATGAGCGTACATTTTTTGCCATTTTTTTCTAGTCTATATACAGTCAGGGGACATGAGGCTAAATTTAGACTTTTATGAGTATATTTCGTCGGTTGAAAAGCAGTCTTTGACAAATTTCATCGTGACATATGAAAAAATGTGTTGTTTGCAACTTTAGTACGAAGTTCGAAATTATCCGTCTTCCAAAAAGCTAAATTTAGTCTTCGTTCTCTGAAAAGCTTTTGGTAATCTTTTTATTTAAATGGCAATAGAAGCTGCTTTAATGACTTTGTTCGAAATGTGTATTTGTTACTGATTTTGTAAAGGGTAAAAGGGCAAATTAAGCCGAAGTAAATGTAAACTTAACCTGCACAGGCTTATCTTAGCCTCTTTTGGACCGCCAAAATGTAGTCTTCGAAAGCTAAATTTGGCTCTTGTTCCCTGACTGATATATCTCTGTGGGACAGCTAGTTATGAGCAATATGACATGAGTAGGAGTGAAAGGAATGTGAAGTGAAAATATTTTTTTCCTTTTAAAAAGAGAAGATGAAATGGAGACATCCAGCAGAAAACAAATGAGGCAGGGCCAAAGAAATATTGGAGATGGCAACTGGATCAAATTCTCATTTCAGAAAGAGCCACCTCGCAAGATCATGGGGTCTTTGTGAAAAGGTTCTTTGTCAGAGCATCTCGGGTCACATATTCTCGCTGGTTTTGCAATGCAAATTTTCATTTCAAATCTGAGATTATTCATAAAGTACGTAACGGGTACATCTCATTAGAATAAAGTAGCGATGGGAGTGCATCTATATAAGACGATGAGGACGGATACCGCACCTTCCAATTAACGTTACGTACTTTACGGGCAAACCCTCTAGAATCTAGACGCAAAAAAAAATCATATTTTTATGAGGCAGAATGGTGCTCTCTTTAATTATAAAATATTCAGGTTGTTATTCGTAGTTCACAATGCTCTTTGTGTTTGCCACATTGATTTACAAGAAATGTGCGAATATTTCAAGGAGGGGGTGCGGGTTTTGTAGAAAATGTGATGACGGTGAAACAATGTGTTATGCAATATACACAATCTGTAGAAAGGAAGAGATTTACAAAAATGACGGTGTTGCATTTTTTTAGATTTTGCTGCATCAACATTTTCTGAGTAGGCATACACAGTAAAACTTCTCTATAACAGGTGTCTTCAAGCGGTAAATTTGTAGAAGAGGCACGTTACACAGTCTGGGGACAAGAAGCTAAATTAAGCCTTTATGGTCTATAATACGCTGGATTAAAAATGGTTAAATTGGGACTTTTTGAAAAAAAAGCTAAATTTAACCTTCAAAGGCTTAATACGGCGTATTTTCTGAACCTCGTAAATATAGCCTTTAAAGACTAAATTTAGCCTTCTGTCAGTTGACTGATATAGACCCTGAACATAATCTACCTATTATGCGCCGTGAAAAGACAGTCGTTACTAAAGGAGCTCGTTATAGAGAGTTTCCACTGCAATAAATCTTAACAAGGTACAAAGGAAACGAAACAACTTCCCTGGGCGAAATAATCCTGAAATTTGTGTGGACAGGATGTGTACAACTATCAAACAAAAATGCGTCTTCTTCCATTCGAGGAACTGTTAGATAACAGCTATAAAATAGTGAAAGTCTCGTAGATTTCTTCTTTCTTATGTAATGTGTCAACAGCCTCGGGAAAAAATGTGCACTGTTTGTACCTAAAATGACAGCCACTTTTTGTAACTGAAATAGCTCTGATTATTTCCTACACTTTTGTTTGCAAATTGCCATGAGCGGCCAGTTGGGGTAAGCAGTGTCATAATCAGACGGGTTCGAGACGTTTGTTTTTAGGGGTGAAATGAGAATTGCAGGAAACAAGCTTGCAAAAAAGGGACATTGCAACTGAAATGTTGCATTTGCAATTTTTCTTTTCTTTGTTGGTAGTATTTAGAAATGTACGTGTACCCGCTTGCCAGCCCGATAACTTTCATTGGTTTTAACAAAAATCTTTTAAAATCGGGTAGAAAGGATAAATAGAAGAAGAAGAAGAGCCTTGCCACAGGAATCTGCAGGTGCTCGAACACAAATCAACAGACAATATAGGAGCCTTTATTTTTTATTTTTTTAAAAGTGCGGTAATCCTACTGTGTTTTCTATAAAATGGCAATTTTTAAAATTTGCAATATGTTATTTATTGGTAACAATGCTTCCATTTCATATGGTAATGGTATGGTTTCCTTTGTGCATTTAGCAGTTTTTCTGTGTAGTTTGCAGTAGTCAAAATCAATTGGGTTTGTCACACTAACCTTCCCAAAACTCCGAGGAAGTTTCCAGTTACAAAACTTTCCCTCAACTCTCCATTTGGTTCTAATAAAAGCTGCAAGTTGTGATCCTGTGAACAGTACAAGCCGTGTAAAATGTAGGTTTAAACCTGGAACAAGTAATGCCCTATTGAAAAAATGGGGAAGATTTATAAATTTCGCTATAAATATTCAGTCTTTGGATTTCATTTAACAAATTAAACTAGTTGGGTTTGAGTTAAGTTCTGCTACTAATAATTTAATGCGATATTCATTCAAACTATGAACCCAA
>JAAXOA010001250.1:0-16782 GCA_036561885.1 Salina celebensis
ATGCGATCTCTCGTGCATTGATGATGTAATCAATGCACTGTGCAAATCAACTGAATCCCAGCTAGCATAAGGACCGAGGGACGGGCGCTAGTTGTTGACTAACTTTATTATTATTATTATCGATTACTGAAGAAATTCTCGTGAAATTAAAATAATCGGCTGTGACAATAATAGAAATAAAAATAATACGCGTTTTAGCTATATAAAAGTACTGGCGTAATACATTAATATAGCTGGTTAAGTACAATTGGAAACTTGTTCCTTAATGTGATTGCATCCATAAAGCCGAGATTGCTGCAAATCCCTCTTTAAAACTTTAGGAAAGTGTCGTTTTTCAAGTTAGCGTAGCATCATTACGATCCAAAACGTAAGAATAAAGATGGTGCACCTGTTTACATTCTCGTATAAAACAAACAGAACTCACCGACAGCCAAACAGATAGAGGATCTGATCATTCGTTCTAATAGGATATAGTTTTGATGACATAAATTCGGGCTTAGAAGTAGAGAAAACGAACTACGGAAAATTCTACACCTGAGCACTTCTCTTTCTCTCGAAAAGTTTTACACAGGGCGCTTCTTGTTTTGTAGTTCAGGATTACATAATTCTTTTTTTAGCCACGTTTAACCGCAGAATTAACGAAGGGGTATTCAATCCACTTCATTAAAACTTAAGTTTCATACTCACTTCCTGAATCGAATAATGTGCTAAAACCGTGAAAACTGTCGTGCAATCAAATTTGGGAAAGTTATAGGTGTGTTTCCTCGGAAATCTGTTTAATATCCGAGCGGACACAATGGAATAGTGGAATATCATGTTGGCTCAGCTTCAGTACTACTACGCAGCTCACACGTTGCCCCAAATTCTGCCAAAGGAAGCATTTCACAGTGTTCTGACACATACTTTTTTGCAAATTTCTCGATGACAACAGCTCTGTTCCCATCTATGATTGTTGCGGCAGGTTAATTGCATCAGTCATTTGTAGTAGTACTAGTACTCATTATTCATCACAATTGACTACTATATGTTGCCATGAATACAGGAAAGACTTATTGTAATGCGCTAGTACCCAGTTTCAAGGATCATGCAAGCTAAAACAGACAAACGTCTCCGTCAATACAGCAGTGATTCGTTGCAAAACTTGATGAAAATATGCTTTAGTAGCTCAAAAAAGAGTATACACAATCCACGCTGTAGATTCATAGAGCTCAGTCAAATCAATAGTCATCTCTCTAGTTCTCAAAGATTCTCCGGTTTTAATTTTATAATTGAGGAAATCTTTGTGCCTGCTGATGACATTTTGTAATTGGTATCGAAGACTTAGTTCGGCAAATTAGAAAATTCGGACGTCATCTTGGTTTCCAGAAGCAGCTCTTCTAAAAGTGCGTCTGGAATTCCAAAAGTGCTATATCGTACCTTTTACCTATCACCTATGTATGTACGTAATAGCTGTTTTCTCCAAAAATAAGTTTTGCCATGTTAGTAATGAAGTATGAAGTGCGAGCGAAAAAAAACTTTTTTGTTTGATTGCTAAAAATTCCAATTGGGCAATACATCTGTCTGGAACTAAATATGAAAGAGCCACCGCTTCGCAAGAGTTTTTGGCTACCTTTGACATTAGCTGAAATCATTAGAAAAAATCTGTACGACAAAATATTCCGAAATTGCAACTACAGTGAAAGATTGGTACATGTCCCCTCTTTTCACCAGGCATTTGCCCAAGCGTTTTGTATAAATAGTGCAATGCATAGCTTTATAGATTAAAGGGTACCCTTTAATCTATGGCATAGCTTGAAAGGTATATGTTGAGCGTATGTCGTTTCCCATCAAAATCTTGTATTCACTTGTCAATTCAGCGTGTAATCTTACTATGGTAAATGTTTCCATAGTTAGTCCCATTAGGCCATATTAATGGTCAGATGTATCAAATTCGACCAGATCTAGATTACATCCTATAATTGACTTGAAAATGACATTCAACAAGTCCTTACTTAAGGGCTGGTGCCATGGTAACAGTGACTTATATAAGTCTATCCCTGTACTTTTCAAAAGCTCGTTGTGTATTGAAACATTGCAAGTATTTTTACTGCTTTATAGAAAACGTAACATCTACAAAACTGATTACTGCCAAACCACGAGTAAATCAGTTTTTAGTGATACAATGTACAGTACACATTATGAATTTGATTTTGCGACATTTTCTGAAAAAATATTTCACGCGAATTGTATATCTCCCTATCTGTGTATTTAACCTTTCAAACAAATCAAGCTTGTTTTGTAAAAAGTGTAAAAAATCCATCCAACTTTTCCTATACAATTTCCATACTTGAGTTAATATTTTCAAACTTGTTGGTTTCGATGGGAAACAGGGTGGGAGAAAGTTGTAAATGGAAAGTCCTTAGATTTCACCAACAACTTTTAGACACGGATATTTGTAACTGAACTACGAGTTTTCTCAGCTCCTCTCAGCAAGCTTTTCATTCAGTTTCTAACAGGATCACTTCTTTTCTCGTTGCTATCTCAGCAAATTCTACCCACGCACACACGCACATTGGTAGCAGCTGCCTGCTTTAGAAGAATGAAAAAAAACTTTCTCGTACTGCGTGTGTGCGTATCCAGGCATGAAAACTATGAATTGTGATGTGATGACGTTATAAAACTACGAGTTGATATTGGACGGCCTTCTACATGTGTTTTATTTTTAGTTTCACGATATAGACCTTATCACCGTTTATTTTTAGCTTTCCAGAGAATGTGCGTAAACGTCGCAGCGACATTAACTTACCATGACGTACGCATTTTCTCTTCTAACAACTATCCTATTTACCTCAACATATTATTTGTGCGTGCGCAAGTTAGCGTCTTTTGTTGTCATCGGATGTAGTACAACATTATACGCATATCGGTTACCTCTGCAGATGAGACCTTCCTGTTCTCGTTTTCAGTTAGAAAAATTCTGGTGAATGAGCTACATACATATCGGTATTACTTCCAGGTATTCAGAAAAAAATAGGTTCCATTTCCAGATCATCGTGTTCAACAAATCTTCACAGGAATGGTTACACATTTACCAAAAATGAGCTGCTTAGCTTGGGTTTGGGAAGGTTAATTTCCCACTAGCGAAACGTAAATAGCCTTGTTCTTATTTTGAGATCGGTTTGATCAAACATCACACCTCATCACACATAGATATTTTGTTGGTTAAGGAGGCATATGCGCTCAACTTTCTTCTGATGTAGACATCTCCACAATATGTTGTTTCTTTGGTTCCCTGTTACGTGACAAACACACGTGGAAATCTCATGAATCCTTTTCTTCATGTTTTCTCCCACTTTGAAATGGGGATGCTGATCTCATGATCTTCATCTCGGTCTTACTACATAACAACTAGTACAAAGTATATGTATTCTATTGCTATTTCAAGGTATTCCGGAAGATTGACGCTTTGTTGGATTTTAGAAAAGATTTGGATCGTTTTGCGAAATAACGTAACGTACATAAACAGCCTAAAATGGCACTGTCGTCACTAGTTATACCAACGTCAACTGACTGACCTGCCTGTAAAAAAGTGATCCTTCACTTTTAATGTGAAAGGACTCAAGGAAAACAGTTTACGCAATGAGACTCATGTGCGCACAAACGATGACGTTAACGACTGGTGACACCTATTCCACATTTTATCGTTTAAAGTCAATCATACGCCATGGAACTTACTGGTGAGGTGAGCCATGCGTTTTGTCCGCAAGGCAAACACCAAAAACTCTTCTGAGGGTTAGGGCAAAAAATGGGAATGTCTTGTAAGGGCCTTCTAAATTATGTGTAATCTTGTTTCTGTTATGTCGGGATAAATTAGAAAATTGCGAAAGTATAAACGTGGAAAGTAATACATGAAGCAATGTATTTTGACGCATGTATTAACGTAATACCTGAATATTTGGGTAACTAATGAAAGACAGCCTGAAGTATCGCAAATTGTATTTTCACGAACTACTGAGCTGCTGATTCTCACTCGACATATCGGCTTTGTACATTCCAAGCAAAACTGCAGTCTTTTTTCAAATTGCAAACACTCCTTCGCACATTTTACCACATGCATGAAAGGTCGTAAATTGGCTCAAACGGACCGGCAAAATAATGCCAGCAGGGAGCCTAAAGGCGTCTCGAAGAGATCGGGCAAATACCATGGCATCGGTATTTTCGTGCAAATAACTGCTTCGGTGGAAGGGAATCGGGAAATTCAAACGACAAATCAGGCAGACTGAAGGCTCCTGTATTTTAATGATTTTCAAAAACTATTTTGAGGCTAATATAGAATCCTTAATACTAATTTTTTATTCTTTTTATATTTTATTATTACAAAAATATAAATTTTACAATTCAACATGTCTATTCAAGAAGCGAAGCGAAGCAGTATTAATACTGCTTTATAAAATCGTCATGGATTTCTGTTCATCCTGCAGTTACTGCAAGGAACCTGATTCACCAGCGGTACATCAGCGGTACATCATCATATCCTGGATTCGAAGGATTCAGCATTAGAATATGGTGAAACCTAGCATCCGTAATAAAATTATTGTTAAGGTAGCATCTATTAAATACGAATTGTAATCAAATTATAGAATTTTCCAAATGTAAATAAACAATATATACCAATAGTTATATATATACCAATATATATCGAGTTGAATGTTTAATAAAAATTCCCTTTTACAATATACCAATATAACAACATCATATCATAACACAATTTTTTAAATCAAATTTTATAAACTTAGGAAATTTCAAAGTGTAAAATCACCGTAAAAATCTACAGACATGACTGTTCGTAGATATCAAGCAAGGCACAGATCCAGACACGAAGTGCAAAAGCAAGGCTTGATATGTCATATGTAATGTATGCAAAACGGTCTAATGAGGTCTTTCGATCAGATATCATACATAGCACCAGCTCTAGCCCTAGCTCCCACCAAAGCGTAAAGATCATAAATAAATTGTGCTGCATTTTAACCTTTTTCTCTGTTGGAAACGAAGCGGAAAGTCAACAAGTGTTCCATACCAAAAAGCATTTCCTCCTAAATTTCCTTGTTCTCTCTCGATTGTATCTGGTTCTTCACTACTGTCTGAGCATAGTCTAGTATGTAACCATAGCAAGTTGTAGATAAAAACCAGGACGCCCACATACGAACATCCTACAAATGACTGGCTAATTTCGGACTTCAGAATTGCAAGATAGAAATGACCGTTGCTCCATTGGAGGAAATTTTTTGGTACTTTCGAATTGGGATGACTGATCTAAATTCATCCTAAAGCATTTGAAAACTGAATTTACAGAACATAGACCTGTCCAGCCGAACGGGTTGTCCATGTAAAGTGTTAAGCAAAGAAAAAGCTATGAGATAAAAATTAATTTCTGCACATAGTTGAAAACTACTATGAACACGCATTATTAATTATTAGAGAAATCGTCGTCTTCAGACGCAAAATTTTACAAACATACTTTTTCATTGTCCTTAATGAGGTTTTAGGAGAATCAAGAAAAGGTTATATACTAAGGCTAATTTGAGTTCATTCCTAAATTATGCAGCAAAGTTGACACCATAATACATAAACATCATTGTGTACGTCTTGCTTGATGTACTAAGTTGTTATGTTATTACGCAATGGTAAAATGCGTAAAAGTTACTGCATTAGAAATAACCATCAGTACATCACACCAGTAATGTAGTAATTAAAATTTTATCAAAATTAACGATAAGCACAAACCTCAAACGCAAAAACCTAGGAATTAGAAGCCGTCCAAACGCTTGGAAATGCCCTAAAAGCCGACTGCTCGACATAGTTTTTAAGAATCACACTTGTCCAGTACACTAACACGGCTCTTACTAGCGAGAGCTTCGACACATAATAATATTTATATAAATATATGATCCAACCGATACTGTTGACTGTACTGTGCCGATTACTAGATATTGCAAAAGAATATGCCTAGCTAAAACAAAGCATAATTGTATTGGATTGATAAATTTGTAAGTGAACAATTTGAAATTGAAATTACGCTAAATTCAAAAACGTGAACTGGCATTCACTGTCAAGTTAAGTAAACATAATGTCATGTCAGTATTGACGGAGAACTAACTGAACTTAACGATAGAAAGAGACCGTAAAATAAATGCTTTATAGTAAACTATGCTAATGTCTCAAATTTGTCGCGGACTCGGCCATTTGCCGCTAGTTGCTACGTTTTGAACTGTCGTAGTAAGTTTGTATATTTTTTTGCACATCTTTACCAGGATTGAAGATGAGATCGTTAAGACACTTCTTCTCTTTCTTTCTCTTCGGTAAGTCTTTGAAGCCCTAGACAGATCCTATTTCGCAGTTTTTGCAGTAGCACTTATTGTGGAGGCGTACGGTGTCTTTTCGGAAATCCTAAGGTTAAACTGAAGCGAATCACGAAGGAATGAAGTTTGCACTTCAGTCAAACACTGTTTTCAACAATAGAGCATCGGGTTTACATACAGCATAATTCGAGAACATCTCAGCGTATAGAATCACTCATTGATTCATCGACCTCTGGTTACCACAGACCGTTGACTTTGAGTGGTAGGGCTGAAGAAAGGAAAAAGGGCAAATCCAAAGTCTACTTGATGGTACAGCCTCTTTCCTGACATACAATTATGTATTATACAAAAAGACACACATCTGTCCAGGTTCCAGGTTAGTAAAAAAAGCTACAACCGAAACTCAGCACTGAAATGAACCATTTCACGTTGGGGTAAGATTATTGCTTTCAGCACAGATACAACTTTTGTAAGTCATACTTCCTTCCGTTTCTTGTGTCTTATGCTCGTTACTTTTTCCTCTTTCCCTCCTCTCTTCATTACTTACTTCTGATTTTCAAAGAAAAAGTTGTGTGCGAACAGTTCCTCCCCTCCCACTTTCTCTTCTTTGTTTCATTTTACTCCAACGGTTTATCAGTAGTGTATATACTAAAACCTGCTAGTTTTTATTTGAATTGCTTGCAGAATTGAAACGCAATAAAATAATTCCAGAAAAAAAACCATCATACATACACCAGACAAAGGAAAACGTAAACCAAGTCAACTAAGTAAAATAGTAAAGACAATGGGAAGTCTCAATGAAAGGGAAATGCCAGCGGTTGTGTTCAACTGATGCACAAGCAACAGTGTTTCAGTTGTAAAACCTTTTTTCGTCAGTCCGAGTTTGACAAGGTTTCTGACTCCCTTTTCCAAGGATTTAGGTAGATCTCTGTACTGAAAACGATCATGAAAAACAGAGAAAAAGGAAATTGTAGGATCAAGGGAGTACTGTGGAGGTGGCTCAAAGGAACAAGAGAGACTTGTCTTGGTTTATAAATAAGATTTAGATAGTGGTGGATTCAGGCAGAGACTACGACTAGAAGCAAAGTTCAAAGTTTTAAAAAAGAGTGCGGTAGTCCAGGACATTGTTATAGTTTGCTAGCGAATTTCTGCCCATAGCTGCATCGGTTTGGGTGGAAATGGTGAAAATGTTTAAGAACGCTTTTTGCTCCGTTAGCTATGGGGTTTCCGTACCTGAATCAAAGCTTGTTCAAAGCTCTTAATCGAATGTAAGGACAAGGAGATGTGATGGGTTTTCGGCGTTCTCGGTCACTATTATGTCGTGTTAGATTGGTGTGAAGAATGTGTAAGAAGTTTCTGGAATAGTACAGTATACCTGATGAAAACGACAATATGCAACAGAGACCAGTTATAAATTTTAGAATAAAACACCATTACAGTATAAGCCAAACCAAAACGCATTTAGTTTATAACTATCAATATAAGGTTAGACTATGAAACACTTTCAGCTGTCTGAAGCTGCTGTGTTATTTTATTTTAGGAATTCTAACAAATAGTTAAGGCACTAACTATTATTGAATCTGGTGATTGTAAGAGAAATTATTACATTTTCGAACAAGAGTTGACATCGGACTTTTAAAGATGTCTGTAACAAAGTAACAACGTTTAACCAATGATCAACGATGATAAGTCTTGCACTCATCATAAGTGCTTGCTCATACAAAAACTTATTCCATACATGACATGTATTTCGTACCCTTTTAGAGGAGAATGCCTACCTTCCGGAGATTCCAGTTGGGGTTCCTTAATCCAAATTTTTTCTCTCTTCTTACTGTTTTTCTGTAATGTATAATTTGGAAAGTAAGTAGAAACGAAAAAACTCTGGGATTTTTATGACAAAGTTTTGTTTAAAAAGGCAATCAGACCATTAGGCTCAGCTCTAATATAGGAATAAGTTTTAGTTTAGCCTCTTATACTGAGCTCGTATAGCTTATAGCTCCATCAACAAGTAGATGGCAACGCAATGACATTTTTACTGCTTTCCTAAACCTATATTTCATGTTTACAAGAAAGCAAAAGAAGAACACCAAGTGTTATACAATGTCATGCACTCTAATGATTAATCTACATGGGCGTTTTTTCCTCCTGGGGGTGGAAAATTCAACGAAAAAGTACATTTGAAATGTTTTTGACGATTATAACAAAATACTCCATCGATTATTTTGGTGTGCACAAAATCACACTAGTTTACAAGGCTAGCAAACTGCGTGTTTTCTCCAAGCCGAATTAAGAGAAAAATGAGAACCATGATCAGATTGGAGACGACACGGGAAGCATGTTGTGAACTTCGCATTACTTGAAGTTTTGCATTTTGCAAACTTCATTTTCTTTTCAATGGACTTTTGGATTGAATGACGAATTTACTAGTTGCGGCCACTCTACTGCTTCAACTGCACAGGTATATGAATTTAATCCTTTGATTTTGGTTTTTAAAGTGCATTACATATTTTAGGTTGAAAGATATACAACTTTTTTAATGGATGGAATAATGCGGAGGCTTAAAAACGACACATAATTGAGTTTAAAGACTCTATAAACCATTTCGCGTAGGTTGTCATCTTCGTCATTCTATAAGTCGTCATAAGGTGCTAGTGAGCAACGCATTGGAAATTCTTGCGAAGCAACAGTAGTATGTACGTGTATTATGAGTTGCTTCCTTTTTACGATGGTTATTGAAGCTATTGGAACTTTCTTTGATGCAATCCGCGTTTTTGTTGTCGTATTTTCAGACCAGAAGAAACTAAAAAACTGCCAAACCGAGCTGAAAAGAGATGAGATGATGAACTGAAATCGACGAAGGCAAGAAAAAAATAGAACTATGGAACCATATATCTTACAACTTATCTAATTCAAAAAAATGACATTTTTTTTCTTTTCATTCTTGGTGGACATGAATGCTGGAGCTTATTATAAGGCTTCAATGTATTTTCTTATACTATAGTATAGGGTGTCTATGAAATCTCTTTCACAAATGCTACGCTTCATTGCACCATCGTGTATTTGGCCAAGTTGATGTCACCGAAAAAACCATCAAAGAATTATTGGGTTGTATAATGGCAGTAAAGTGGACTATATGGTATATATATATTTAGGCAGCAATCAGGTATTATTGATTACTGTGATACTATCCTGCAAATACAAATGGTTAATTCATGTGGAGTACTTTTGAATATAGGTACCTCGTCTACAACGCTAACTGTTTGACCTTTTATGGTCATGCTCCTGAGAGACATAGTAACCATGGAGAAGCTCCATTTGCCGGATAAATTTGTATGGATTTGAAAAAGACCTTTAATTGAATCAGCATTCGAGTATGGGGTATGGTTTATACGTGCAAGACGTTATAACGGATCTTTTGTTCCAATAATATTTCAACTAATGGAAAATGTGTAGATGGAGAAAGTTGTGAATGGGCCCAAAACAAAAAACAGATCTGATAAGCAATTACCAGAGAGATACGTATATTTTCACGTGCTAACTTTCACCACGTCATTGTCATTCAAGAGTTGATAATAATTAGTAATTGATAACTTGGATTCACTTGATAGTGATAGTGTCACCTGAGCCCAAATAGAAATACCCAGATTTAACTTAGTTATGAGTTATCAAAGCAACAAAACATGAATTTAGGACTTGTAGTCTGTCATTTGCTAAATACCTTTTGTTCCGCAAGTTTGCAAAATCTTAATTTTGTTGTGAGCGGTTATGCAAAGGCAGAATTTGTGTTTGCCCGTAAACCATGCATACATACTATGTCTTGAGATTCGGTAAAATCACAAAATCGTATGCCGGGATGCATATAAAAAATGTATAGGATAAAACTCCATAAATAACTTCAAAATATCTTTCACTCCAGAGCAGATAACTGCATAACCTCAGAATACTGTGTATAGACGATCATAATCTGGAAAGAGTTTGAAACGTGCCTTTCGTCATAGGTAGGAGTAAGAATTCTATTTTCTTCCATTTCTATTTATGTTCCAGAGTCGTTAGTCATTTTGTTCTCATCTTTGGAGCAGTGGCCTGAACCTCATTGATTCCCGATGTAATTGCGTCGTATAATTTGTAGTAGGCGGAAAGGATTTTTTCACGATAAAAACAGGTTGTTCTCTGCCACTACTACTGCTCGTATCACTTCGACATGCTTCCGCCATTTTTTTGTTTCTTTTACGCAGTCCCTTCGATTCCACACGTTTTCTTTGGACTTTCTCTGTCTCTCGGTCTCAATTCAATTTGACGTTGATAGAAATTGAGAAAAAAAAAGTTTCACGTTAATCCACCTCTAAAACAGAAGACATGGTATTCTTTTACAAAAAGAGAAAACGATATGCCACCGTGCGTTATTTCGTAGGACGACGGGTGGGCGGCAATAATTGACGAGGATAAACAAAATGTCGAATTTCAGATAGTGCTTTGCCAATCATATCCTGTTCTGTAAGGATCCCAATAGTATATATACACAGGAGATAAAAATGTCTTCACGAGCGTAAAAATAACGCTTCACGTCATTAACCTTGGCGAATTTTCTCCTACAGCCTGAAAATGTATAAATAACGAAATCAGTTATCATATTTACTCACGAGTTTCCAACTTGGAATAGCATACGTCACGTGATGTTTCGAATGTCAAAAGATTTCAAAAGTCACAATATCAAGAGGAAAATAACTTTTTTTATTGAACTAATCACTTATTTTCAGATACATATTATAAACAAGATACAAAACTTTGTTGGATAAAAATGTGTTCTTTAATAAATGATGTTGCGATATAACAATTCGGACAAAATGGATTCTTGTATGAACAATCGATTTTTCACAAGTTTAGAAGACACGACTGATAAGGATCATACTTTTTTACTTTTTATATGCCAACCTGAAATATGTTTTTCTTCTGAAACAAAAGCAAATTTGCCATTCATAAGTTGACTAGAAAAAGAAAAACTGAAACAAACCTATCAAATAACAGTATTTTGTGTTAATCTGAAATCATAGTATGTATATTAGCGTGATCATAATCTGAGTATATATGAATCGATGTAATATCAAGTTACAACCCACAACAGCACCTTTTGTTAGTACCAATTTATACCAATAACATATTCCCGGAAACTGTTCCGACTTTCAATAGTGTTTCCCAATGTAAAATTACCGTGTTAATAATTCCCCCTCCATTTCCCCAACTAAACTTTACTCTCTCTGTTTAAATAGCTGGAGCTAGTTTGGACATTTTTATTTAAAGTTATACAACACCGCTGCTGCTCGCATCAAGCTCATAGGGTGGCATCATCATTACATCGGAATGAAGGTCTGCTCTTCTGGCCAGCGAGTACATACTGATCACTTCCCGCACGTTTTCACTTACAAGTTTATCTTGAAGGCGAGACACTATGTAACAGGCCATACACTACAGAAAATCAAGAGAAAGTGGGGGAATATCCTTTAATGGAATAATTGTTGAGAGAACATTACTAAAGAGAGCTAATTAAAAAAATAAAACTCCTTACCAGTGTAATGAGCATACCACAAACTGTTCCAGCCAGACCATGAAGGAACAGGTCACGATTCTCTACCAAGTTGCCTTCTCCAGATTGTATAACGAAAAACGTAAGGAGAACGACTGACTGTAAAATAGCGAGTGCAAAAGGAAGTCTTTTCACGCCTAGCTTACGACTTCGTAGAGTAAGTCGGATCTGTACGAAAGAGACATTTGAAGAGAAATAGTTAGTTCATCACAACCAATTCCTTTCAAACTTTTCAATATAGACCGCAAAACTTTCCTAGGGGCTTATTTGCATCATCACCTTTTTTTCGTTTGACCCTTCTGTCTGATGCTATTCAGGGAAAGTGTGTAAACAAAATTGTTGACAAACTAACATAATACATTTTGAGTTTTCAAGATTTTCGTGTTTTTGTTACAAAGAAAAATATGCTTTCACATTGAAAGAACTGATCTTTAGTTTTGTCGTTGAGCATGGTGTGAGTATTCATATTTGTGTTTTGAGAGTTAAAATATGAGTGTCAAATACAGGATGAAAGTCCTTCACCGAAAATGTCAACAAGAAAGACAGACATAAACTAAAATAGAAGAGAGCTACGGAAAATTTCTGCGATGTGTTGTAGTTTCTGTCATTCCGGTACGAAACTGGATATTTATTCTAATTTTCAATTGACAGCCATTACATTCCTTCCATTTCCACAACTCTGGTTTACTACGAGTATTACTGTCTTGGAGAAAAATTTGCGTGTAACCTTGTACCCCGATGGAGAAAGTAAAATAAAATGCAGTACTATGTAGATGCTTTTCACAAAATATCTTAGTCAACAGTCAACACCTGAATGTTGCAACCGGTTCCGACGTACAAGAACCAAGAAATACTTTCTTTTCCGTAATAAATCAAAAGTGCCAAACCGAAAAACGGAAAATCGTGTAACTATCAACACGACGACTGGTTATTAACTTTTTTCTCTGAAACTTAGTTACTTCCGTTTCCCAATTCCTTTTAAAGGGCAATATAATAGCAGTGTAGTTGTACGCGTGTTTCACTTCTAAGAAGGAAGTTTGACTTACCCCCATGTATAGTAGAGTTGCAGAGTAAAATACTATTTGAGGCGACGCTATGAGCAAAGGATATACAATTTTAATATCGGCTGTCATGTTGATACTGTACATTCCCGCATTGTAGACAAATGCCGTAGTTAAGCCCTGCGAGTAATTCAAAATTATGCTTTGTACACATGTAATTATTGCACTATAAAATGTTTCCATTTGTATAAAATCAGGTAATTCTTACATCGGCAATTATAATGGCCCAGGTCAATATTCGACCAGTGTGAACTTTCCTACCACAATACCACGATATGATTTTGACAAAGCTGTGAAATGAAAATTTTATATAAAAACAATTCAAAGTTTAAGCAGTAAAAACTGGGATAAAATGAGTGAATCAAGGTTGTTTACAGCTTACAATATTAGTAAGGCAATGTTGGTGCGTTCATTGGTTCGGTCGTCACTACTACGTTGTAGGAATAGCCCTCGCAAGAGAGTCCTTTAAAATGTAACAAATTCATAAACGTCTTCCTCCCATTCTCTCTCCAGGAAAAAAAAGAAGGGAAGCAACTGGTTGCATTCCATTGTACTTACCAATAAATGCTTAGAACACCAGAAACAAGGCAGAGTATAAAGTTGTAAATAATGAGACCAGTTACTCTCATCACGGTGTTTCGCCACCACGTTGTCCACTTTTCAGTCTCACACTCCTCAGCCCAGTTCCAATCCGGCATACGACTTTCCAACAAGTCGATCCTTCGCTGAATATGAAAATAAAAAGAGAAAAGATTAAAGAAAATGGAGAAAGTGTGGAAGAAAGCAGCCAAACGAAAAAAGGAGAACTTGATGAGCAAGAAAGTGGTGATAATGTACTAGACGAATGATAAACTTTCTCTTGTGTATGTGAATAGCGCATCTTGTGCTCTTCCCCCTTCCTTTTTATGTACCGCCACGTAGCGCGTTAAATATTAGTGCTCCACATGCATGCTGACGAATTAAGAATATTCTTTAGCAAGGAAGCTGACATTTATGCTCACTGCACCAGATGAGTAAACGCGTTGATGATGGCAATGATGAGACTAAGCTGGTAATGTTAAGATGCTAAAAAAGAATTTATGAAACCTTTCCCCATGAAATATTCAATCCCACAACGCAATAAACATTTAGAAAATGTTCTGGCACGGCTACAATACCTACTCCCCTACTAGTTGGTCTTTCATCTCCATCTACACATTCTCGCACACACACACACACTATCATGAACTCATTTCAGTTTGATATAACAGAAAAAAAGTTAGTGCTTACTTTTAATGCTACAATATTAATCGTAAAGATAGTATGTAGCTTACTAGGTAGAAAGGAAATAATAGAAATATAGAGAGTCGAAACGGAGATAGCATCTTACGAGCCAGCTCATTTTTTGTTTCACATCAACAATTACGTGGAATACTACATCAGTAGAGATGAAACGCACTATTTTAACTCTCGCTGTTCTTTTTCTTCTCCACTCCATCTATTTTTCTCTCTCCATCTCTGTCTGCACTCGAAATACGTACGTGAAAGAGAGAGGAAGAGAAGATCATGATACCATGATGAAAGTAGTGGAATAGTTTGTTCTATGAGCAGTGGCCATACTCTACAAGTAGTTGCTTTGTTCCCTCTACATGTATACACATAAGGACACGTGAAACTCTAGCAAAAAGCTTTATCCCAGAAAAAAAAATATCCCTTTTCTACCATCATTGCTTTTCTCTCTCTCGCTCTTTGTTCACTTGAAGATTTTATGTGAATCTGTCTGGAAAAGAAACGTATTGTCTCTGTCTCTACCACCATGCGCATATAATAAACATGATAATAATAGCTTTTTATTATTATTTGAGGAAAGAAAATGACTTTAGTATGTGTTACTTACAATACTCGTAGCAATTCTTTCCTTCAGTGCGCCATGATGATGATGCTGCTCATGATTATTCTTTTATTTCATTCTCCAACTACTATCATCATCAGTATCATCATGATTTCCATTATTACATACTAAAACAGCCGGGGAGGAAGGTCAATATGAAATACAATTCTGCTTTTAAGCCCTAACGCAACATCAGAGGTTTGTGAGAGGACCCATTTCCTCAATGGCTCCCTCTTCATAAATCATTTTCCCCAAATATGTAATATCGTCATCGGAGAAGTGCTATTTAGCACTCACAGTTCATAAGTTGATATCCTGATGCGGTGATTTACGGGGGGAAAAGTGGAAATACAAAGTGAAAGTCATATAGAGAGCCAGAGAACATGATGTCATTGTGTGCTACATAGTGTCTAATCTGTCATGCCATGCGAAATCGTTTCCGAGAGTGAAAAAGATTGTTCTACAACCACATGAAAGGGTCCAAATAATAAATAACATGGAAAAAATATGTTACAACATCTCTCTGTATTATTATGATAAAAAAGTTATCTTTCACTACTTGTTGGTTTACACGTAAAAATGGGTTTATATACATAATTTTTTTCCTGTTCTATTAGCCATGGCCTAAACTGCGTTCTTCTGGAGCTTTCATCAATCTACCCATGCATATTATGAATTTATATACTTGTGCAAGTCTTTAACTGTTAAAAGTCGTGGGCGACTCGGTAAATTTGCTTGAATGCGAGTAGCAGTGGGATGGAAAGCTGGGTTCCAAATAAAAAAAGTATTTTTCTGGTTTTGATGTGTAAAGCGGTGAAAATGTATTTTCCCTCTAAATACTAAATGATTTAATATATTTGCATACCTGCAAATCAGAGGTTCGATCCATTAGTGCTTGGAAATAGCGCACTTGGCCCCCACCAACTTGTTGTGGTTGACCCTGCATGACTCCTCCTATGCCTGCTATCTCATCCATTTCTATTTTGCTTGCAGTGGTAGGAAGAGCATTTGCAAAACTACTGGTGCTACTCCCAAAGCGGCAAGCACTACTCGTTGGATATCTTCTATCACTTGCAGTTAAAACACCACTCCAACTTTTTCTTTGAACGGTTGGTATCACAGGAAGTGATGATGATGACAATGGAGGTAGTTGTAGTGGCGGTGCTGGAAGTGCCTGTGAAGCCTCCTGCAGTACAATAGACCGAACTGACGCAGCCTGTCGTTGCGATATTATTGAGTTTTCACCTCCACCACCTCCTACTCCCCTTCTCACCTTTTCACTTGCACACCGCTTCACTCCCGCACGGCGACTTGTACCAGGGTACGAGTGAGTGTTATCATCGGTGATGGTCATGAATGAAGCGTATGGTAATATCTACCGCTTTCACTCTCAGAGACTTAAAAGTAATTTTCTCTTTTTTGAATACTTAATAACTACTTCGATAATGACGTTTTCTTAAGACTACAATTGGATCCTTCAAGTTTTACTTGTCAACTATTCTTAATATTTTCTCGGAGACTTGTTTCATTCGCGAAACTCTCCTCGCTCGTATTATCCTTAACTCTAAATGAGCCTTTTGAGTGTGCTAACAAAGTGTACTGGCAGTGTTGATAACTTTCCCTGAACAAAAAAGTCAAAAGTGCACACATCACTTCGTCTCCAGTTCTGTCAACATTTTCTCTGTAGCTACATAAAACGGAATCTTGTCAATATCACAATAGTCGAGCGGGCTAGAAAACGAAAGTTTTATACATTTTTATTTTATATTTTCTTTTTTAACTACATGTTTTCACAGCAGAGTTCCTCCCTCGTCTTGTCTAGAGTAGTTACCGTTTTGTAACACTAACATCGTCGTGGGTGTAAGCGTAATCTTTTTTTCGTCGACGACGGAATTTTAGCATAAGCAACGATTTAACTAGTGTTTTAGGCGA
>JAAXOA010001251.1:0-16774 GCA_036561885.1 Salina celebensis
ATACCTACAGTCTAGTCATATAGTTTTTAGTTGTTAGCAAGTCAAAAGTCATCTTCCCTTTCTACCTGTGGGCCACCACATTTCAAAACAAACAATGTTTGCCCACTTAAATACATTATTTTTTCCTATAGCCAAAAATGCTAATGCGTTCTCCTTCTCGGCATGATCATCCTAGATTTTTTAAAATCGAAAATCATGCTCAATCAACTTCGCTCATGGTCATGCACTCAATCCATTCATATTTTCGTTAATTTCTACTTACGTTTCATATCAACAAAAAATCCTATTGTCTACAAATTTCAAATTACATGAAAATGCCAAAAAATTATACTTCCTTATTTTCCTTACAACAAACAAAAATTGACTGTTCATACGTTTCAAAATCTTTGCTGATTCCATCCGTCCATTATTTCGAAAAATATATATTCTGATCGTCTTCACTTTTCAATATCGCACCTTCACTCTTTTTGTTTTTATGATTTTTTTTGTATAAAAATCTATGTAGTTCACATTTTTAACTGTTCACATTAATATCCATATTAATTCATCCCTTTTAACCGCTCATCATTTTAACTGTTCTATTCACTGCACACAAAAATCACTTTTCCTTGATAAACAAATACTTATTTGCGCAAAAAAACGTGCAGGTATTTGCGCTTATCTATCGAGATCAAAAGTGGGCTTGGTTCCTACAAAAATGTTATTCTTCAATTGAGCTCCTCAACGGATTTTTGTTAAGATCCCCGCCCTACACAAACGATGACGCGGAATAAAAACGAAATTTTTTAATGCAATTAAAGGGTTAAGGGTGAGTAGTAATATTGGATGGTTGTCAGCAGTTGAAAAGGACACTAGGCCACTTCTAAAAGGAATGCACACCTGAGCCTCTATAAGGAAGAACTAAAGGACCGCATGTTTAATACAGGCACACACTCATTTTTGAAACATGCCGTTATATTACATACCTGTAATGTGTTTCTATTTCTTATGTAGGTGTGCGCTTTGAAAAATCATTGAAAAATGTAACGTTACTTGAGGAAAAAAATGCGTGAGTGGAATAATGTATGCTTGTACGCATGGCATTGTTGAAAACATCTTTCTTGTGCAGCTCTGTGCAATGTAACAGTTTTTCTATTGAACAAAAATAGTAAACAGTTTGATAATGTGAACCTGTTGGGATGAGGATCTTCATAAGACAAAACACAATCTTTAGTGATAGTTATCATGAAAAAAGAAGATATGTTTTTATACTAGTAGAGCTTATCTTTTATATGATGCATTTTTTACACAGTGTGCTACTAAACACAACAAGGATTTTTTTTTGTCAATGGACATCTTATTACTAGAGGACGGATAAACTGTAAAAAAAATGTGTTTTAGACCAAGCACGTATTCTTGAAACCATTCTTGTTTGACTTACTTTTGATCGCATATTCGGCTTGTTTTTTTTTCAAAATGAGAAGTAGAAGGTTGTTTGCAACTTGCGCATATGTAAGGTTTATATAGGGACATGATATCTTTATGTAGTACATGTAATACATGATTTAGGTTGGGGGTCCTTGCAAAAAAAATATACCCTTAAACATGTGCACCCTTCGTTTTTTCGATTTTTAGCGACAGATACACATTCTCTGAAAAAAAACTCTCTTTGGTAATACTATTTCATGCTTAATTTTACGATTAAAACAAACGCAGGGATTCGTCACAGGTTACGTCTATCCTTCAGAAAAAATTGAATGACTCTTGGATAAAAAATAGTTTTGTAGAGAGAGTTTTACTAGAGTGAGAGGGGATAAAGATTACGAGAATATTTTTATCGTAGTATTAAACAATTTTGCGCGTACAGGTGGCCACAATGTATTTATATTTTTATAGGTAGATTTTCAGTTAATTATTTTGTAAAGTCTCATGGGAAGCTACACGATCATCTTGTTAGACAATCTTTGAAATGCAGACAACTTTGTTTATCGTTTGACTAGAAAACATTAAAGCATGCACTATAGATTACATTAGCGTGTACAACAATTTGCAATTTTGTACACATGATTCTATTAAGATGTTACTGGCTGCAGGTACATCTTTTTTAAATAACTTTCAAACATGAGCTTGTGCTTGGTACTAAAAATATTAACAATGGATTATATCTCAGCATGAAAATATTTCAAATCTTTAAAACTAAATGAAATACACAACTATCATATTTTATTCTTGGTTTTTATCTCATAATCCCGTTCAGATTTCAGTTTGTCTTCTAGTCGTGATCAAAATTGCTTAATTTTAAATGAGTTCATTGTTTTGTTGGCACTTTGTCTTCCGTTTTATCAGTTTTTAATGATCGATTGATGAATCATCTATTTTTTTGCTGTTCTCTGTACATCCTGCCAATAGCCAATTAGTAGTTCAGTTACATCTGTTCCTTAAAAAATGCTAATTGCTTTGAAATAACAGGGTAAAAATTTGTTATCAAAAGAATCCCAGTTTATTTACAGTACGAGTATTTAACTTGCCAAAAAACCTCAGTGATATTTTTAATGAAAAAATTCCCTGAGGGGAAATTCTAGATAAAAATCTTATTTTCGTTAAGGGTATCAAATACGTCACCTTAATTGCTTTCCCTTTGCAAACTTCACTTTTTAATTTATTTTGTCAACAAACTCATTAGCAGGTAGGCTAAAGAAGTAGCAACTTTCACATAGAATATAAAAAACATTCTTTTGTCGATTTTTTTTCAAAGCTGACAAAGATTGTTATTTATAATAAGAATTCTCATCTTCTTGCCTATTATAAAAACACCAGCAAAAGCTGTTTTGAAATGGGCAACTCTCTATTGGTATGGACAATGCAGGTAAGCAAATTGCAAGATGTGCAAAACATTAAAATTTTTGATGATGAATACCTGTATTAAAATGAGAATTGTGTGCATTATCGCATTAGAAGTGGTAAGACGATATGGAAGAAAAAATGAAAAAAGTTAACAATGCAAACAGGATAATAGCGGCTCATTGAGAATGATGACTGAAATATATAGCTGGTGTGTGCTTCTATTGTCGCGTCGCATGATAGATAAATTTTTCATAAAAGATTACAAAAAGATGCCGAAGGAAAGATTACACAAAGAAAACCGGATTTAGTAAAGTTGCATGATCCATTGCTATAAAAAAATGTTTACCTATGTATTACTTCTTTCACCGGACGGACAAACAATTTGTGAGCTTTGTTAGTAACGCAAATTACTTCAAGGATTATTTTCAGCCATTAATTTGTTAGCTTTTCATAACCGTCATCTTTAACTACGACACACTCTTTCCATTACATTTTTTGTGTATAAAAATTATGCATAAAAATTGCAAATCGTCTCTTGCAAATTCCTCCACCGCAGTCCCTTTCTGATTTTATATCACGAAATCCACCAATTGGTCAACAGTTTTACATTGAAATTTTGTAAATGCAATAAAGATTTAAAGCTGAATCCAATTCAATAAATCTTTCTATTCTCTAGAGCATCTTTAAACCACAAATATATGCCATGCAATTTCTCAATTGCGTCTATCACGCATACACTTTCAGTGTTGTTTTATATAGCTTTATGTCTTTCGTAGCCACCACAAAACTCAGTTCTTATCTTCACATCAGTTTAATTTGCCTTGGTTACTATTTCTTCGGTTAAATAGCTGCCCACGGCTTCTTTTTTTCGGCTAAAGCGGCATCCACGTAACGTTATCGCAACTAGAAATTGTTTTTTATTGGCAGCAGTGCATAAGATTTTCTTATAGCTTGATGACGGCAGTCCCGTTACCTGATATTTTTTTTCGCTCCCGGTATGGCAATGAGTGCAAAACCCTATAAAAACCTGCCTTAGATAAGGAAAACAAGTCAAATTTGAATATTTAAAACCACGGTCCTGTGCGGTTCCTTATTTGAGGGAAGGATACTCAGGCAAGAATCCGCTTTCTAGTTAACTATTTTGCCGTTTTATTGTTCGACTTGTTCAATTATTCATGAAAAATACCATGGGAAAAGATGACACTATATAAAAACCCGCATCGTTAGAGTAACAATCAATTTTCACCAGATCCATTTAGTTTCCGTTATATCAACGACTTGTACGTGTGAGAAAAATATATACGATAACTTAATTTTGGTTGGTTAAATAATTATTGATTTTTATTACTGTATATTTCTTTCATAGACGCTTTAGATTTTTCCTTCAGAAATAGCAATACATAACAACATCTTTTTTGTTTGGATAGACTTTCAGAATGATTTTTTTATATATCACAACAGGACAAAAAGAAAAAGAGTACATATTTTTTTGTGTGAATAAGGCAGATTCTAAAGAAAAACAGAGTATAACAAGAAAAACTAATGTTTTTTTAGTTTATTGCATTGGTATCGTACGTTTTTCAACAACATTTTTAAAAACACAAATCTTCGAAAGCGTTAGCATGTTGGTAGTAAAGTTGTATTGTTTCACTGTACAACATTTTACTTATTTACAGAAACAATTTAATTTACTAATCTAACTAAAAAAAGCTTATAAACGACATCTCTGTTTAATTAGTATAATTATATGTATATTTTTTGGTTTTCGCTAACTGTTCAATTTAAAAAAATGGCGACGGCAAAAAATAGTCCTATGAAATGTACAGTTTTCTTCTTTTAATACTTGCAGTAATCATGATATTCACAGAGATATTTTTTCTTCTAATAATGTTCCTGTTCCTACAAATCGCTACAAAAAATTAAATGTGATCCGTTTCATGTTTTTTGATTATCGTTTACTACACTTAAAGTTGAAAGGTTAAATCAAGATAAAAAAATTGGTAACTAAAAGTTAGAACGGTTTTGGTGATACAAAAGGTTAGTTTAAAAAATGAAATCCAGGGAAAACAAACGATTATTTTTAAGTAGACTGTTACTGTTACATATAAATGCAAAAAAATTATGGCTTGGTATACGCAGCACAACATAGTTTCTTACTTAAATATTAATTTACATTTAAACTTTGACACATACATAACTAGACCCCTCTTGAAGTATAGCTTTTTGGTGACGAATTTTGCATAGTTTCAGTTTTTCGCTGCCTTTCTTAATACAAAATATGGTTTTTTATACAGTCTCTAATTAAATGTACGCTGTCACCCAGTTTTAAACTTGTACTTTACCGTGATACATGTTCTGTTTTACAATGATTGCTGCCCTCATCTGTTACAATTTTTTACAACTAGATAACATTTATAGCTGCATTGTTACCTCTAAAATCTAAGGTTTTTACTTACTAACTAAATTCACTATTAAAATATATATACTGTTTTTTGGATTTATTATTTTATTTCTAACTATTTACAGGTGTTTCTCAATCTCAAGTTGCCTTCATTAAATAACGATGTCATTCTAAAGCGCTTTTTCTTACAATGTATAACAAATTGTCTATGATTCTTTTTTCATTTTGTTTAGTAATCGTCACAAAATTGCTTCGTCATGGAAGATTATGTTATATTATTATGGGTTTTTGTTCTTCCATATCATTCCTGAGTATACTCTGTTTTGTGTCATTCTTTCTTGAAAGAATTTATAATTTTCTCATGGAAGTCCTAGTTAAAATATATTGTAAATTTACATGGAACGACGAAACAAAAAAAGAAAAACAAAAGTTTTTGCAGTTTTTTTTTTCAAGCTAACCTATCATTAAATGCATTCATTTGGCATCCTTGTTTCAACTCTCCACAAAATCAGAGATAAAAATTATAAATTATTACGAGACATAAAGAGATTCATTAATTTCAACTTAAGTCTTTTGGTTTTGTAGCGGAGCTGCCTCGAAGGAAAAAATGGCAATAATTAAATGTTACTTGCATGAATTATGCAGTCTTTTACGATGGAATTACTTTTAAAACCAGAAAAAGTTGGCGTCAGAGAGGGAAGATAAATTAATAATTTACATAGTTTGCCGATGCACCCGCTCCAAATGAAGTTTCACGGAGCCCTTTTGAGTAAAAGCTTTCCCGCAGATTCCACAAAGGAAAGGTTTTTCTCCTGTGTGGACACGGAGGTGGCGTTCGAGGGTGCCTTTAACGGGAAATCGCTTGGGACAGTAGTGACACGGGTAGCGACCGTTCTTCTCTTCGCCTCCAGACAAGGAATCGTTCTGGGGAGAAATAGGCCGTGCGTTGCTGATGAGTTGTTTGGGTTGAGAGTTGTTTCCAGCGGCAACTTGCGAAGAGACGGACTTGAGGATGTTCAAAATTGCGGCGTTTTCAGCCGCAGCCCGGGCAGCAGCGGCGTCCACGTCAAGACCGTTTTGGTAGGGGTTGATAGAAGAAGACGTTGGCGAGGAGGAGGACGACGTCGATGGCTTCACTGAGAGGTTGAGGACTTCAGGGTGAAATTTTTCCATGTGAAGATCCAAATTCTTCTTGTGAGTGAACATTTTCTGACAATGGGAGCACTTCATTTGGAAAACTGTTGTTTTACCTTTTTGAGTAGTCATCGCCTGGGCACACGACTTGGCGTGGGTGTTCATGTTGCTTTTTTGGCTGAAAGCTTTGCCACACTTGCAAAGATAAGGTTTCTCTCCGGTGTGTGTACGCTCGTGGATAACCCAAGATTGTTTCCAGTGGAATGTTTTGCCACAGTAACGACAGGTGCGTTCGTTGTGGGGAATAATTGCTGTTTGGAATGGGGAGTGGAGGATTGCTCGTGGCGACTTGCTTGGCGGCGAGCTGTTGGAGATTATTCACAGCGTTGGAGCGGATTGTGGAAGAGGCGGACCAGGAGTGGCGATTGAGATTAAATGGACGGCTGGATTCGACAATATCCATGTCATCTTCTTCGCCTTCTGGATAAATAGGGAAATGAAAAAATAAGTTACAAAGATGCTTTATTTCATTTTAAAAAAACAAATAAAGTGTTCTGCTCACCTTCATATCCACCCATTTCTTCATCGTTGTAACTGTCTTCCATACCGTTGTCTTCCTCGCCACCGCCATTTAAAAAGTGTGAAAACATGAAATTTTGGACATCTGCAAAAGAAATCAAAAATCAATAAAGGTAAATATGTAGGTAACTATGCAACAATTAGGTTATTTATAATGGAATATGGTTTCCATAGCAACTTACACTTCATCATTTCCTGTTGACCAACCACTCCGTTTCCTTCATATGCGCCTTCAGATCCTTCCTCGTCTTCATATTCCTCCTCATCTACCTCCCCATTTTGAGCGTCCGAAGATGAAACAACGTTTTGTGACGACCTCCTACTACTTTGTCCTCCGTTTCCACCCTCATTCAACCGAGATACTGTTCTCTTTTGATAATTTCCATTAACATGTCCATCATCATTACCATCTGAACACTCGGCTCCATCCTCACCAAGAATAGCTTGCGGTGGCGGTAAAGGTTCTGATGACTCCTCCCCGTCATCCCTTCCACCCTCCCTTTCGTCGTCAATTTCTGTTTGTCTCCCATTTTCCACGTTATGCTTGACATCTTCTTCCTCCTTCACATCCTCCTCATCATCTTGTCTGGATCTCTTTACCCCTCCTCCATTCTGATCTCTTTTCAACGGTAAAAACATGCCCTCCTCCCTCCCATTTTTAATTAGTTGTCCACCGTTTTGAAAAAAGAACTCCATGAATGAATCTGGAATGGAACAAGAAACAAAATCTAATAATGTTTCATACAATAACAACAACAATCATGAAAGTCAAAAAAATGAATCAACAATCAATGAATTCTTACCAAACTGCATATTCAAAAACTCCCTGTGCACCTCTAGCTCTTTGGAAATCCTCAAAATCTGCTGTTGCTGCTTCCTCAACACCTCCTCAAACTGTTTCTGCTTCCTATCCACATTAAACTTCATCGCCAGCCCATTGCCCGGCAGGGCACTCATAGCCTTAACTAAATTCATATTCCCTCCCCTTCCAATAATCTCCCTTAAATTCTCAATCTTCCCAAATCACTCCACAAAACACAATAAACTTCCCCAAATAATATATCCCCTCCACTCACTAACTATTTTTCAATTTTCTCATCCGGCATCTACACCACGTCGTCTCCAATTCAACAATGAATCATTGTTTGACTCAACAATTTTATTCTTTCAAACTAATTTTATCTTCTTGATTCAGCAACGTTCTCCTTTCGTACTTCTCAGACTTGTCATGACGCATGAATTCCTACCAATTTTACAAAACTACTTAAAAAACACACTCAACACTTAATATTATATTTTCTTTCTATCTTCTTCTTCTCCTCTGCCTATTAGCGGGTGAGTATTAATCTCCGTCCCAGCAACTATTTCTTTATATTGGTAGATCAAAGATATAGCATCCCCTAAAAAAACTATCAATAGTCCATATACATCATGTATTATAACTTATTTAGAATATTCAATACAATGTAGCTACACTGGTGGTGGATGGTACTCGTCCATTTGGCAGCTCTACCAAATAAGGAGCGAACCTCACAAAACAAAAAAACACTTTTAAAACGTGAACAGAGTTTCTCTGAACGAAAAAAAAGCTTAAAAGCTTAAAACATTTTCTTCCCCTTCGTGGCGGTGGTGGATGGATGTGTGCGACAAAAATATAAGAGACCACGGTGCTCTATCTTTCTAATACCCTCTTTTTATTAGGCTGGACTACTAATGATGAACCTATTTAGATGCTTAGGTACATTTTGGGCTGGTAGTTGAAACTAATATGCATTTTCAATTCGTAACACAAGACGGCGTCCTCTTCGTAAGGTAGTTTTGTTATATTTATACAAGTTTTTAGATTGAAAACCCACGCAAATGTGAAACAGACAGGGTACAAAAATTGACGAGATAGAGCAGAATATATAAAAGTCAATAGAAAAAAATTGATATGAGAACATGATGTCATTTTTTGTTACATGTTGCTATGGGGATTTCTTGTGGGTAATATTTTAATTGGTAATAGTTTTTGGGGTCTTTTATCATTTAAAAAAATTGAATGATAGTGGAGCAAGCTATTAAAAATTAAGTTTTATATGGAAAATAATTATCTTAATCTTGTGTGGTATGATGTAGTATGCGAGGAAAAGAATTTAGATTCATGCAATTTCATTTTTTATGGTATGTCAATTCACTGCTCTTTTTTGCCTTCTTTGTTCATATGGATTATGGTATGAAAAAAATGTCAAACTGTAAATGCATATTGGTATAAAAAAATTAAAAGTTAGGTATGCGCGTATAAAGATTGTGTGTGTGTGTGTTATGCATAAATATTGAGCAAAACCAGCCATTAAAACATTTTTTTGGATGAATAGCCTTTTTAAGAAGATCAAGTAGGCAGGATTTACCAGTATTGAGTTTTGTTACTAAGTTCATCTCACACTGTGTGTGTTTTTACGATCAATATTCAATATTGAATTTGTACAGGCAGTGCGCTCTCCTCCAGAGTATTTTTTTTCGCAGTGGAGCTCTACCAGAAGAGGGATTTAGTAATTACAACAAAAATCTTTCATAGGAGCAGACAGCGAAAAAATATTTTATAGCTATTGAAAAACACAAATACTATCCTTTCATAGGGAAAATTTACATGAAATGCTGAGAGCAAGATGAAAATTCCAAGTGGATGTGCACTACACAGTATTAAAAATTACGTTGAAACAAGAAAATTGAATTGAAGAGAGAGAGAGAGAGAAAAACTAGGGATGATGAAGAGAAGATGTTCCTTCCTATGTGTGTTATGCAGAATAGCTATCAATCTACTTTGTTTTTAATCCCTATCCGGAATACATATTAAATAGGTACATATCTTAAATGTATGTGAGAGCGAGAAGTGAGCATGTCTCCAAATGTAGTTTTTTTTATTGAACATAGTCGCAAGTCATCTACCACCACAAGCATCATCAATACATACCCAACTCAAAATATATTTCTCTGAAAGCTTCGCTTGGGTCTTTTTTTGTTTAATCTATTCAAACTAATTTTTTGGTCCCTAACACCCGTGTGGTGGTACTGCTAGGAGCAAAAGCTATATTCAATAGCTAATCAAATGGATGTAGCAAATGTTAAAATGCATTTTGAAAAAGTATTATTAGAAGCGGTTTGCTTAGTTTGCAGTTTTTAACCCCTTTCAGTCAATGAATGTGTGTCTTTTACCCTTGCATAAAATTCAAACGAAATGAGAAATTTATATGAAGATTATATAAAAAAAAGCTGTGTGGTTCCAGGGAAAAATTTCTTCATGGGAAAAAGGTAGAGGAGGAATAATACTGGACTATATTGGTACCAAGAAAGATTTGCCAGAGGGAATGTAAATTGGAACTACAATATTGATGGGATATGAGCTTTTGGCTGGGTACCTTTTACTGGCATAATTACTTGCATTGTTTTTTTCTTGTATTCTTAAGAATGAAATGCATGATAGTAATGTGTATGAATGGGTATTAGATGAAAAAAAAAATATGGTAATTAGAAGAAATGCATGAAAAGGTATGCATTATGATAATTTATTAGTTGTGACGTTGTCGCTAACAAGAATACAGAGTTTTTTTGTCTATAAAGGTAAATGAACTATGGAGACGGTGAGTATAAGTCGTTGACTAGGTAACACTTGTGGATAATTATAGTTTACTAATGATAGTTAAACCCGAGGGTTGGCTGGACTGGCAGTGGTTGTTGAGGGGGATGATGATGTTGATGATTGTGATGAAGATGGGATGAATAAGTCGATTGTATTGAGGGGGAGGGGGAGGGAAGAGGGTGTCATAAGAGGGAGGAGGATCGGCAGGATGAGCCAAATATTTTCCGTAAGTTGACGGTCCATGAGATGGCCGTGGGGTTGAAGGCTCGTATGGAATGTGAAGTCCGGGGAGATTTGTATCACCGCCGGACCCTGTGTCTCTGTCGTAGTCGAAGTAAATGTCACGGAAATGGTGACGGTGGTGGTGATGATGATGGCGACGCAGCCGGGATTCACTTACAGGCATTGGCATTTGGTCGTGGAGCACTTAGGCCGGCCTTCATGTACGTTTTGTAGGCGCAGATGAGAATGACAAGGAATACAATCGGGACGAATTTCTGGCGGAGGAAGTTCCTCACGCGGTATCTCTCTTGGGCTTTCGACTTGACGATGATGTAACGCTGTTGCTGTTGCAGGTCTGAGTCCCCACGGAGTAGGCCCATCTTTTGTTCGTAGAGAACGTTTAGTTCGTTGCAGGGATAGGTCCCACAGATAGGACTGGAGGAAACTTCACAGGTCTGGAGGGTGTTTAAAGTGTACTGCTGCAAGCGACAGGACCACTTTCCATCCGGAGCGCGGACTGAGAAGTAAATTACTAGGTATTTGATTGGATGCGCGCGAATTTGGTCAGGAAAAGAACCTGACGATGTGGAGGGAGGCAGGAGGGGCTCGTAGTTGGGGTGGAACAACGGAAATGACATTCCGTGGTCGCGGAGGTGGTAGTAGAGAATAGTTGGGTAGTCATAGGGACCAAGGAACTGATCGAAATTCTCTCGGCCGCACATGACAGGATAACCGTTCCCGTATTCGGACCAGCTTCGGAACATGATGAATTTGGAGCATTCTTCGGAAGATGAAAAGTTCCAAGGGGAGGAGTTCAGGTTTATGGATTGAATGCGAACTAGCGTCGCTAAAGGAGGAGGTGGTGTTGATGCGGTGCTATTCGGATCAAGACTTGGAGGGGAGACGGGGAAGGGAGGCAACGAAAGACTTGGATCCTCCATAAAGCGACAGGGACGGAACCGGGAAAAGTAACCATTTGAACGGTTCCGTGGTTGGAGACGGATCGTCAGAACTTTGGATAGTTGGCTGGGTGAAAGCTTCGATGTTGCAGAGAGGACGGGATTAGGACATAGATGTTTACTAGGAATTTCCTCTGCAAAATTACACAAACAGAAATTTATTTTATTGGATATTCAAACTTAGAGTTTCACTATTAAACCATTTCCAAACTGAAACTTACCCGCTGGAGGTTTTAAACTCAAGCTCCCAATAGCTGGAAAGAAGCAACAGCTCAGAAGACACAAATGGAACAATCCGGCAGTTATCTTTGCTCCAGACAATTTCTGAAAAGTTTCTGTTTCTTTTTTAAATCCAAATTCTGTTGATTTTCCCTTTCAATCACACTTTTCAGCCATGATTATGCGTAAAATACGTTCCCCTATGTCCACAACAAATTTCGTTCTCGTGTACTCCTTTTAGTTCCAAAAGTTTCCATCTACGTAGTTCATTTTCAGTCAGTGGAACATTTCTAAATGAAAGGTAGGCTAATCTATAATACCAACAGGTCAACTACATATATACCTTAATTTGCTTATATATTTATGAAAAACACTTAAAAACTATATAGTACACCTTTTTTTCTGCATTGTATGCTCCGAAAACCCTAATTGGCTATACTTTCACATGACTATGCAGAGTTTTTTCCACGTAAAAACTGCATCTCATTTCTTTTCCAAGCGTTTCTTTTTCTTCTTTTTGCACTTGGAACATTTACACTGCATACCTCTTGCAACACAGCTGCCTTATCTTATAACATTCGAAAGTTAGGAAAGCAGAAACTACTCCCAATTGTGAACTAGCAACAGCCAGAGAAAGAAAAAAGAAATATGCATAACAGCAACCTCTGCTACTAGTTTAGTTCACGGTCGTTACAGGTTACACTCCGAAGAAAAAACTCGTGACGGAGTTGTTGATGCAATATTGGAGGGTATGACAAAAGCTACTTACTAAATTGGCGTGCACAAAAGAATAGCTGGGCTTAAGCGGATTGCACTATGTTACTCAATGCCCTTAAAATGGTCTATGATATGCATTTCAATTGCAGTGAAAGGTGAAAATGGTGGAGTGTCATCATAAAAATAACACACATTTATTGGATTACATGCATAGGCGAATGTGCTATGTGGCAATCATGCAATGTAGTTTAACTATAAAAAGTCCCAATGAGAGAATATTTCCTCCAGGAGTTTGGAACGATTAAATAAGAATGATTACATGGCTTTACATGAATGTTATATGACGGTTAAATTCGATGAAAAGTATCAGCCAACGTTAAACGCATATGGTAACTAGGCATAGGAAAAAGCCTCTAAGGCTCTAAGCCTTAGAATTGCAGTAATGTGGAGGAGTTAAATTTAGTGGGTACATATTGCCTTGGAAAGTAACTAATTGTAACGTTTTATTACATGAGCTCATAAATTCATGAAAAGTAGCACTTCCAGGTCTCTGGAGTAAAGCTAATTGATTGTTGCCTTTTATGGGGTGGGAATAATGGCAGCAACAGGCTGTGCATGAGAACCTCTGTTTATCTACTTGCTATCATTTTCCATTCCAATCATTTTTTTAAAAACTTTCCATAATACTGTATAAGTACATCCAGGCATCACAGCGAAGCTGCTAGATTTTTATATTATCCGGAGACCATCCCGTTGGGAACTATCAAAATGTAATACTTCCAGTTTCCAATCCTTACGTAGGTTGTAGGTTACAATTACAATGCAATTGCAAATAGTCTTTTTATTGATGACATAAAGTAATCAAGAGGTACTCAATTGGAATACATATGATCTCCAAGTAAGGAGCTTTCAAACAACGGATAGAGTTTTATTTTTGCATTATAGTATTCTCGATATACATAACACGTATGTTTCATATTTTCACAGAAATAAATGTCAGGTTAGTAAGTACAGAGTAAATTGTATGTATATATTTTGGTTGCAAGTCTTAATTTATCTGTTATTTAATAAATAACAAGTGAAGTCACAAGTGAGATCAATAAATTTGAATATATAGGTTTAACATTTTTAAGTGGTTCAAGTATCCTCGGGAGTTGGCGTTTTCATGAGCAAATCCGTGTAAAAATCAACAGGAATGACCATAACGGTAACTTGATCGATAATGGTTGAACCTATCGTTATCATGGTTTTCATTAAATTTGCCGTGGGTATAGCGTACTTGAAAATATCTAGACAATCGGATTTTGAGTGGGTGTCTCCGGCCTTGGCGGGGCTTCCGAGGATTCTGTCGTTTCCTCATTATCATTTCCTTGTCTAGAGTCTTCTTCAGGGACAGGAGGTGAAGGTTGCTCTTCTGATGGCGGAGGTGGACTCTCATTCGGTGGCTGAATAGGACTAGCTTGTTTAACTTGCGTAGTAGCAACTTGGTAACTTGGTGGCTGCACGATGGACTCATACGGAGGGGGAAGGTCTTCATAAATTGGATATTCTCCAGGAATGTCGTACACCACATGGTTGAGTATCAACGAAGGTCGGAGCATTTGGTCAGAGCTACTGCTGCTATCTGATGAGCCCGAGCTCGGATTATTGTTGTTATTTTGCAGGGTTCCTCGTGGTTGCAGGAAAGGTCTCTGGCAGCGGGGCCGTTGACCGAGAAAATTTCTCGACACTCTCTCCCCAGGTCGCCCTGGTCTATTGGCGAGCTTCAATCTGAGTCTTCTTGTTACATAAAACACACTCAGGAATAGAAGCGGCATTATAAGTGCCCTCAAGGTACTCACAAGAATCTCTAAATATCCAGGTTCTTCTCGTCTCCACCGGGGAATGTTGAGATTCGACTGAAGTAAAATATCCAGTTGGTCATGAATCTTGCGGTGAGTCCAAAATCCAAGGGTCCTTAGAATCGTCTCTTTCTCAGAACAGTCATACAATCCACACAGACGAAATGGAGATTTTGTCTGAATATCTCCACACAAAGTCTTTCCAGGATCGACCAGGTACTGCTGTACACGCACGCTGCACATCCCTCCGAATCTTGTTGTAAATACAATTTGCACAAATTGCCGACCTTGGGGATCCGGATCCAGCCAGAAGTCTGATGCAGTATCATCTGAAAGATTTAGGGGACTCTGAAGCTGTTGTTGATTTATAATGTGACTCAGGTTAAAACTGGAAAAGCTCAGGCCCAGTTTTCCTTTCTGGAATTGCCATACATAAGGATGATACATGGAACCTGTGCCTTCCTTCATAGCACTGCTTCTGGACTTGGGTACCCTGCAAATGATTTTAGGGACAGTGCTCCTCTTGAGGAACGTAGGTTCAGGTAGCCTCAGCTTTATATGCATCTTCACATGTCTCCGCGCCGGAGTAGTTCCAAGGTCTATTGTCTATGTGAATTGCTTCTATGAGCGCAGTACTCAACAATCCTCGAGGGCCGTTTGCCTCCAGAATACAAGGGAGGTCTGCATATGGCTCGGAAACTAGTTGCAAATGGTCCATAAAACGGAATACCGACTTGTACGGAAAATTGGCAGTGTCGATGTCTTTCCCTGCGACAGCTTCTTGCAGATCTGGACATAATTCTTCAGTTTTATACCAATCTATATAAAAAATCAACACAAAAACTCATTATAACTCATATTTTTCCCATTTTAAAACAATTGTCTTGTGATGTGAATTGTATTGATATAAAAAAAATTGTTTTCACTTACGCTCTTTGTACTGCAAACTATTCTCAATGGCCGCGTCACCGCTACCAATCATTATCCCTATCGTCACCACCACGAAAACCACTTTTGCATGAGCTTCACCATCTCGCAAGGGAAACTTTCCCATTTTTATATTCTCACAATTAGGTTAATAAATCCTTGTTTACTACAGTTTTAAACTTTAATTGACATTGTGTCTCACTTCTTTTTATTTTATTATTATTTTTTCATATAAAACTGTTTCACACCAAAAATAAAACTGAACACTTCATGTGCGACGGTGACCTTACAAGTAAAAACCGATGTTGAAACCATTTTCCTTATGGCTCACGTCTATTGATTTCACATCTATATTTTGCATAATGGTGTTACTGTATTATTGGATTGTTTCTTATTCAATCAACGCAAAACACGAAAAATTGGTGCATTGCTGCATGCCACCTTTCTATTTGTTTTTTTGTTTCTGCTGTGCTTTTTTTATCGTCATCATATTCCGTCATCGTACTCTGATGATGATGATGCTTACCCTTCTGTTTCGCTGTTTTTTCGCAAAAAATATATAATCCGTATAAAAAGGAACTTTTGGCTATGTTTTTATATTGTATTGTAAAAACCTTTTGTCTTGTATTTGCGAAGGATTTTTACTTGGAGGCGATCATGGCAGTGGATACGCAAGATGGGTTTGGCGATTCCAAAATAACATGTTTCTTTTTTTCAATTATATGTGGCACGGGTAAACAATATCTGGTTGATTTCGTAATGGCGTCAACAAACAGGTTGAGCTAGTCAAAATGGACAAGATTTTGTGTTTAGATAGGCTCTGATTCTTGCAGGATGAAAATAGAAATGTGTGTTTAGGTACGGGCTACATGGCCGTTATAAAAAAAAAACAAAGTAGGTGAATGGCTATCACACATAATAAAATATCAATGGAATGGGAAATGTGTGCGAAAAGACACTTATTTTTGCAATACAATAGACATCCAAGGAATAGAATGGATTGGTGTTGTAGGCATAAGAACACGGAAAAAAATCAATAGAGTGTGGAGGCTATGGAGGTGAAGTACGGAGGGAACACCAGCTGTTGACGTAAAACGTGTGACATTCAAAAAACTCATATTATATGGATTCTGTTTCGCGTGCAATATTTATAATATTTTTCCAAGAACATATTTTTGGGCAAAACTTTTCACTTAAATGTAAATCATGTTGTGTTTTTTTAAACAAAAAAAGGGAAAGTATATTTCTAGTCAGATTTGCTGGTGGTATACCTATGAAAAACTATACCCAGGCTATTATCCATTTAATTCTTGAAACCAAATCACGGCAGGTA
>JAAXOA010001252.1:0-16772 GCA_036561885.1 Salina celebensis
GGGTTAATTGGCATGTGACACGAGAAAACACTGATATGGTTTGCAAGGTTGTAGAATTGATAAACAATTTGTGTAACAATCCAGCTGCTAAAATCAACTAAAAAATACATATACATACATACATGCAGCATAAAAATGTACGTGTCATAAAGATTAGTTACTTTTCGCTTATGCAATGCCAAAGCAGCATTAACTTAAAACATTTTGTTTGTTCGTGGTTGTATATTTCACGCGGTGAAAGCATGAATAGTGGTCTCCTTATTAAAATTTTTGGCAAACTTATAACAAGATCATGGGCTTGTTACTGTCAACCCGAAACTAATTTATTTTGAATTTTACTGACATTGAAGCAAATGTAGCATGGCGGTGTTTGGATAGTTCTGAGTTACAGCACTAAATATAGCAATTATAATAAGAAACCAGTGTTATATAATTAGCACACACAATTCTGAGTCGCATTAATTCTCATACTTAATCAAAATGAGTTGACTGCTGAGCTAAAGCAAAGGGTAAGGAATGAGTGGTTATAATGTACAAAATAATAATATTTTAGCACTTGGAATGTCCACTTAAGACGTTAATAGGTTTTTTTCCTAATAGGAAAACTTTCCCTCTAGAACGTACCGATACAAGGAGAAAAATATAGCTACGCATGAAACTATCGTGAGAAATGTGTTCCTACTGAAAAAGACTGTTTCCAAGCTGTTAAATCTGCACTTGAACGAGGCAAACACTCTTGAACTCGAACATTGCTGCGAAATTCGGCAGAGAAACCACTTCAAGGCAGAGACCGTCGAAGAAGTTGGTAATTTGACGGGAGCACACACAATTTTTTAGGGACAACAACAACAGCAGGAAAGAGGCTAATGTTACGTATGTCTTTTTATCATGAAATCCCTATTTTCTCTGCTGCCACCTCCCCTAAAAACGACAGACACTAGACACGCTTCACTTTGTTATTTCGCGAACTCTGTAAAATTAATGTGTTTGCAAGTCAAGCCAAGCAAACCAACCGATTTCTGCTGAGAAGAGTGCTCCTTTTTTACTTGGGAATCTGTAGAAGCGGCATAATATGCTGAGTGCGTCTTTCTATCTACTTTTCAAAGCTCTTGGCGAAAATGACGTGTTAAGAATGTACTTGAAGCGGAGGTGAAGAACATTACGTGTTCAATGTATATTTTAAAATAAGATTGATGTTTCAACATTTTATCCTCGTTTCGCTCGCATTTCATGTCTTTCCATGCTTTCTTTCAAGCGGACGGAACAGAACTCGAAACTAAAGAAGACCAAAATGGCGGCAGGCTATTGTGATACTTCACCAGAACTCTGCATACCAATGCTGACAGCCTACCGATGACAAGCTTCTGTCTTGACAAGAGGAACTCTAGAAAATAGCAAAATAATATTTATTATCAAAATGTAGGATTAGATGCGACTTTCAGGGAGAATTTGGCATATTAAGTGAGAAATGTGGTTTTCTGTGTGGGGCAAACAGCGAGCACAATTACAGTGGATACTTTTAGTACTTAAAGTTGGTACTGGGACAGTATTTGGCTTTTGACATGCATTCATGTCCGAACTGAAAGCATAACCATCAGACCCTTTTTGGTAGTGGTTTTAAAAAAAAATGAGTAGCTTGCATTTCCTTCCGAAAGGCTAGTCTTTGACTTTGTGTTCTTATCTTTTATACTGAACTATTATGGTAAAATAGCCAAGAAACGTGCGGCCGATGTGTTTTATGGGAAAATAGAGGCTTTTGTTGTCTTGTAAAGCATGTGTTGGCAAAGAAAAGGCTAAACGGTGCCTTTCTGCTTATCAGACGTTTTATTTGGCTGCAAACATAGTAACATTATGATGCTCATGCAAGTTCAACAGTTCAAAATGTGAGCTTTGAACAACATTTTGCCAACTTGATTCATTTCCTTTTATAAAAAGTCCACTGAACACGTATTTTCGTTATCGATAGAGAATGCAGTTCATGCAGGCCGGATATTATGAGGATGTGGTGGCAGCAAGAAAAAAGAACTTGCATAGTGTGTGCTTTTTCCACTCAGTTCATTACTTCATCTTGATCTATTCTTTGTTCACTTCCGTTGTTACTTGTTCCACAACTGTGTTTTATTTCCTTATTGCCATTGTGTGCAAGTGAATGAACGAAATATTATGCGTTTCTCAATAGCTCGAGTAGCTCTATGGATGTAGCAACTTGATTTTGTAACACGGCAAACTTTTGGAATGGAGAGTAAAGAAAGTTTGAAGTCGATGCTTTATACACTGACTGCTGCAATTGGGATCTGCATTGTACGTAATATGCAGCAAGCCATTTACATTTGAGTATGTGAAGAAAATGCATTGAAACTATAACTTATTCCAACCACGGTGGTATTGATGCTAGTCTGACTAAACCTAGTTTAGGATACGAAAACGTATTCATGAATTCATGTCAAATGTAACCATTGCAAAATTATGGTGATTTGATTACAAAAAATGATTTTTTGCATTTACATTTTGGTTTATATCTGATACCCCGATAAGAAATGGTTTGCTAACGAAAGACGGTCGCTCTGATGCTAAAATAACAAGCCGACTCTATCTTCACTAATTACTTTGTAGTAATTAAGGTCATCACCGAAACTTTGTCAATTACCTTTTTCTACCTCCCGCACGTTTTTATGGCTTCATTGCACGTGCAAAATGCTGTATAAATGATTTAAATTGAAAACGGCAATGAGTAGTGAATAATTCATACGAAAACTATGTAACAAACCACTACCGCCTCAAACCCAATTACCTGAATATAACAATTTTTGCTGATGGCTCCAACTCTTCTACGTGTTATGCGGTCAAAGAACAAAGAGTAATCGAATATTTCATATAATGTAGTTGCTAAATGGAGTGTGTTTTTGCCCTCATTACGAAGTTTCCGCTTGGTGATAATAACGTTACATTGGAAACTTACGTAAACCGGTCAGAACTGTTACATAGTAAGAGTTGAATTTTCGACGAGTTGAGTCAGAAGCCCAAGAAAGTTTCCATAGTATGCGACTGTAACAAGTATAAAACCTGATTTGTCAGTGTCCTATCATTTGCATCTTGCAGTAACAACTCACAATTTTCATGCCATTGTTTAGTATAAAACGGTCGTCAGAATAGGTTACATGAACAAACCATTCCTCGCTATAATATAATATTATGCTTGAAAGGGTATATCCGGTTTCCGTTTTCAAAACAAGTGGAAAGCACCGCAGTGATATGAGTGTACTTTGCATATGGCGGAGGAAATTTGAGTAATAAGAAGAAAGTGAGGAGTGAGGATCGTAAAATATTTTGCGAGCAAAAGTTTCTATACACGCTACTCTATTTTCACCTCAACACTGACTCTACATTTTGATTCTCCCTTGAGGGAATATGAACCTCTCTGGAAAAGTATGAAAGACCTAGTTAGGAGGGTTTTGTTTGGAACGAAATGTGAATCTTAAATTGTAGATTGCCCTTTTCCACTTCATTCACCCAATTTATACCGCATATTACAATGGAAACTGAGCTATTGTATGCATTATGGTTGAAGTGTAGCTCACAGTGTATAATGCGAGATACATTGTAAATGCTACAAAGTAGCTGAGTAAGTCACAATTGGCATATCTAGTTTTGCTATCGTCCCGTGCCTATCATTGTAATGACACAGCAATAACGATGATTGCAAATTAACTCAGAGATTTGGGGTTGTACTATCTGGTGTTGATTTCTGTCTTGTCCAAACAAACCATCACATTTAGGTACCCATTTTATTTGCTCAAAATACTTCTCATTGGACTAAAACATAATTTGGTCTACTTTCCCCATCATATTAATTTTGGTTCGCTTTCTTTTGTGTAAAGCTCAATTTGATACTTCGTTAATTCGATGTGGCACATCCCACCCATAGGAATATCAGGAACTACTAGTTACTGTCGATTACTATTGTTAGATGACACGATTTCCACAAGTCTGGGTTTGCCTATATAGTATAGACGGGTATAATCTTTGAAGGGCGCAGCACTGTAAAGCTGGCCTTTCTTAGGAAAGAACGGACACGGTAGAGAACCAAAGGGCTTACCATAAAAAATACAAACTGTTTACCTGTTTTGACATGTTTGCGTGCACTTGATTGCACATAGTTAGCAGAGAGCAGGTAAACGTAAGGAAGCGAAAGATAATCTAGCTGAAACATCAACTCTCTATGTCTAGTATACTAAATTTTCTCCTCTATTCTGCTCATCTCCCCGGCTCGTTGACTCTGCTTCCTACATCCCGGGAGTTGGGATTGCCAATTTTGCTAGCTATTTATCTTGATAAAATTAGGTACATGTATTCATACGCAAAATAGGTCAAATAAAACCAACGAAGCGGATTCTTTCCTGAAGTGAATACACACTACTCTAGAATACACCACCACATAACCGTGACGGCACAACAAACACGAGCAACACTCCCGAACATAAGCCCTGACTGATTTACTCAAACAACGAGCATCTCGCCTGGTTAGATATTCCTATGCTTTCCAAAGACTCGTGATTGCTTTTGTATTCGGCAGGTGTTGTGAAAAATTAAGTTATAGAGAAAACACAGCCCTCATTGTGTATCTTATTCACATGGCTGCAGATTGGGAGTCAATCTGAGTTTGCGAGTGAACAACATCATTACAACTGTGGGGCTTCTTTTAAGTCAGTCTAGAGTATAATTTAATATGAAATTGGTAAGGTAGAAATATTTCTACGAAATACACCATGTTCGTGACTTCGTGAGTCATGATAGTCTTCTTATTAGCGATTCACCATTCCGCGCGTGTAATTAGCTTTCAGGAAAGGTCTAACAGTAATTTAAATTTTAGTAGGCGTCTGTCCTTTGTTCCAATTTTCCTTGAAATTTCCCATTCTCCTTTTTGCATAAGTTGATGATTTAGGTACATCTCTCAAATTGGTTTCAGCGTTAAATAATACAACACGGAAATAGCTTTTGGATGTTGGAACACAACGTACTCGTATAAATAATTAATTAAAATGCTTCATAAATATCTTGATGAGAAGCACGAACGCATTACTTCACTAATTTACTATTTGTCAGATTTATCTATCATTGTTATGTCCATGCAAAGGACTAATTTTCATTCAATAGTTTTGACTAAACCTACTTCTCCTCACGGAACTTCTACCCGCGGCACATATTTCACCATTCTCTGAGTAATTACCCTCATGTCCCATTTTTCTCTTAATGAAATCCCTAATGAATCGGGTATCAGACACTGCCAGCTGTACAACTTTCATATGTAATACATTTTGATGTCTTTCGTACAGCCAAATAATCACAAATTTTTGTAACTGTTTATCCCACATAAAAAATATTAATTCTACGTCGACATAAAGCCAGATTTATCTCTTTTACTCCTTTCACTCATCCAATTAGACAGGCGTAGAGAAAAAAATACCGTGAATGTTGCAATTCTATCTCTCGTGTCGATCTTCCCTGCTCACAGCTTATCCTATTTTTTCTTGTGTGCCATTGTCATGTTGTGTATACAGACGATTTTTTTTTCTCTTGGTTTTATTCACCACTACAACCACTATCAGGAGTCCCCCAAATATGATTTTGTTTCTCTTGCAGACAAGCTCTCGGAGGCAGGCACCCCAGAAGGATATTTCTGGAAGAGAGTGCTACATTTTAGAAAGCAGAATGGATTGAGTGACAGCTTATGAATCCCTAATGGGAATAAATGAATGGTAAATCCGTCACACTGGTTTGTCTGGCGATCTTGCCTATTAAGTCGGTTCTCCTCTCAGGTTTCACTACTTCAGCGTTTTTCTGACAACCAACATTTTGATCCTATTACACAGATATTCCCACAAAATATAATAATATTTTCTTACGAAACTGCTGTTGGAACAAAATATTTTCAGTGTTTTCCATCCAGAAAATTTATTAGAATGTGCCCATTTAAAAGAAAAACTCCAATGTGCACTGAACCATTACTATTCACAATGGGAAATTATGATATCATCACTAGTTTGTCACTAGGATTAAACTGGTTGTGTAGCTTTTGTACGAGAACAGAGACTGCATAACTGAAAGATACCCTACAACTGATAGAATAGATTTGGCTAATGAAATAAAATATCCAGGAGAAACCCTTTCCTTTCTCCATCGACGTTTTAGCATAGTACACAACGTCCAGTGAAGTAGGCTCAGGTCAGATTCATTTCCGTCGGAAAAGAGTTGTGATTGGTGTAAACAATATGAAATTTGGTAGCTATAAAGTACCTCCTAAACACATTTCTCATGAACTAATGCAATTTACAGAGTGCGGATATTTTTTTCCTGTAGTGAAAGCAACTTTGTGTGTGTTCGTTCAGTACCTAGTCTTAATTACATTTTCGCATTAGGAAAAACCTACATTTCCATTCAGGAAACAGGAAAGAGTAGGACTGTTTCAATATACCACGAGTTGCTAAAAAATGCTAGCCTGGATGAATTTTTTATACAATTTGCAAATTGCATCTTTACTTCATTTTGAAACATCAAAGGAACGGTCTATAATTGCCTTCTCGACTTGTTTGTAATCATTATATACAAACCTATTATTTTCGTTCTCCATCAGAAAGTTTTTCCTTCAAAGCTGTTAAAGTTACCTCAGTGAAAGCTCAAGCATCAAGCAAACATCCTTGTCATATTAGATCTTCTTTCCCTATTGTATTCCTATGATTTCGCGAGCTGATGAACAAACACGTATAGCCTTCCTGTATGCGTACGACATGCATTGTCTTCGCATGAATAGACCTGAATGATAGGTTTTATTAGAAGATAGAAAAATGTTGGTTCTTTCTGCACTTTCATGTACGCATTCTCTATTGTTTGCGTACGGGTCGGAAGACAAGACCACTATTCCGGTTCTGACAAGAGAGAAACAACTAAAAGGAATGGTTAGTTGCTTTCCATAATTTTCTATTTGTTCATAGGAAAAAACTACCGCAGAACAATGTTACGCAATGGGCCCAGCAACTTTTCAGTGTGTCCGTGCGGACGTCAGAAATATATAAAAACTGTCATGTCACCTCTTTTTTTTTAAAGAGAACAAAAGCGTTCTCAAACTCAACTTGTAACTAGAGAAAGAAGTCGGTAAACACAGAGAAAGTAGCACTCTCTTTTCATATGCATGAATGTCACAAAGGATGAAAAAAAGTAAGCTGCCAGAGAAGATCAGAAGATGATTTAAAAAAGAAAACTGAAACTATACACGCGCATACACTCAGTGGGTCCGTGGTGTGTAGTTGAAGCACAGGAGTAAAAACGTAGTGAGTTTTGAAATAGCTGACATTTCACTTTCTCTTTTTTTTCTCTTTTCTTCACAGATGGACGTGATCAAACGGGAAGAAACCATGAGGAAGCAGAGACGAGAAAAGAAATAGAAATTGCCAATTGGAAAAGGAAAATTTGAGCGAAAGAAAGTTGTCAAGAGAAGTACCAGTTATGACTTGGAGTGAAGTGGTAGAAAGGAATGTTAATGGTTGTTACTGTCGGTGACGAAAAGTCCACGTGTAATAATGGACAACTACGACCATCAAATAGGTACACAGACCGGTGCAAGAAGAGGAAGAGACGAAGTCCAACGTTCCAGGAAGAAGATAAAACCCGCTACGAGGGTAGTAATAACCAAACTTTCACTGAGTTTTGTACAGCCAAGTTGGATAGTTTTGGGGAAGGGCATTGTTGGTTGAGCTGTGGAACAATAAGAGAAAATAATTTTCCAAGTTTGAATGAGATGGGGAGTAATAATTCGTCAAGTTCTTGTTTAGGGGAGAATAGGAGGAAAGGCTGTAATCAAGTTGTTGATGGAACATCGTTACCCTCATCATCATCTCCTTGTCTGACATCCCCGCTGTCGACATCATCAACATGGTTGCTATTTTTACTAAGTCTTCAGCTGGAACTTGTCCAGCACGTCGTCCTTTTGTCCTCCATATTGTTCCTGTGATGATGTAGCATTATCGGTAGACTGTCATTCGGCAAGTAACCTACGGGTTGTGCCAATATTCCTCAATCCCCAGATAAAGTTTTTATCCTTGTCAAAGAACCAGATAAAAGACATTACAATGTCCCTCCAATTTTACTCTGAGCTCCAAGTACTTGACATTTCCCATAATAAGTTGGAGTCGTTAGGAAAGACAAACTTTGAGAGTCAGCGAAGCCTTCACCTTCTCAATGTCTCGTACAACATGATCAAAAGTTTGGAAACCGGGGTGTTCACAGGGTTGACCCACATGCGAGTTGTGGACCTCACAGGAAACCAATTAGACCGGTTGGACAAGGAAGTTCTTTGGAGTTTGCCGCACATAAAACAAGTTATTTTAGATAGAAATCGACTTGAATTTTTAGACTGGGACTGGTTTCAAGGTTTAGACAGTTTGGAAAGAATCAGTGCAAAGTTTAATTTCATCCAAGTGATTGAACCCAGCCCCTCATTTTCTCCGCAAAGTTTGAAAAACTTTGGAAACAGTAGTAGTAGCACCGGGCAAGGAAGTTGGACACTAAAAAATGTTCACTATTTGGACATCAGCTCTAACCAATTAACCCGAGTGAAGGATTACGGACTCGTGGTATTTGCTGCTCTGAAAGAACTCAATTTAGGTACCAATTACATTCATACTTTGGAGGAAAAAGCATTTCTCGTTTCCACCAGTAGAGGAGCACTGGAGAGGGTGAACTTGAGCGAAAATCGATTGGGACGTGTGCCCAGCGAGGCTTTAGAGAAGCTAGGGTCAACCCTCCGTCAATTAGATCTCTCCTCCAACCGGATTTCCGATCACATCTCCAAAAATGCTTTTCGCCGCTTGGTCCATCTTGAGTCACTCCAGCTAAGTGACAATCCAGAGATTCTGTACATAGACCCGGACGCGCTCTCGGAAAACATCAACTTGATCAACTTCGAGGCGGACTATTTATCAAATGTTACTGAAATCAGTTCAGCTCTCTTGAAAAACAAAATGTTCCTGGAGAATTTCTCTGTCAAGTATGCTTCCATTTCGTCCCTTTCTCCAGACTTTTTCCAGCCGCCTGTTTCAGAAGTTGTTGGCTGTATAGACCTAACCGGAAATCCGATTGACTGCAATTGCTCGTCCCACTCGTTCTACCAGTTTGTCACAGAGCACTTGGCAGACTCTGAGACTGTCGGAGGACACAAGTTTGTAGACGAGAAGAATAACCTAATTCAAGAGAATGCATTTCGCTCAATTCCTAACGATGATCGAGTAGATGGCCAATTTAATTCCTCGGGTCACCCCAGTAATGAATTATCCTCTAATCCGAATTTAATTAGCCACCGGGTCTCCACCAAGCGCTCCAATAACAACAGCAACTCCAGAAAAAACCTGCTCTACGTTCGGTGCCAATCCCCAACTAATCTTGGTGGTGTGTTAGTGAAAGATCTCAAGTCTTCTGACTTCCAACACTGCTTCACCGAGGACGACCAGGTTGAAATCATGGTTTTTTGTATAGGAGCCGGGCTCGTTTCCCTCATATTTCTCACTATCGCGATTAAAGTTTGCTGTGTGTGTGGACTCTTCCGGAAACTATCTTCGTTTTGCAAAACTCACTGTTCAACCACAAACTGCTGTCAACTCAAATCCAGAAAGGAGAAGAACTCATCAGACAAATTATTTTTCGACTCGATGACCATCGCATTACGCAGAGACTTGGCTCCAGTTGCCCCACCTTCCAATTTTAATACCAATCTACCAAATGGGAAATCCATTTTAGGGGAGCACCCAACTTCTCAATTACTCTACTGTGGGAATGGCAGTTCCATTCCTCTTACAACAAGCGGATGTATCATTGGGGGTTCCAGTAACGGGGTTCTTGGCAGCAGTACTCTTGGTCGAAATGGCAATCATCATAAGCTAACAATACCCATGGATTACGACGATTCATATCAGGACGATGACGATGATGAAGACGACGAAGAGGAACACCACCATCAGCATCAACATCATACTCACAAACGTCCAATACAACATCGAAGTCAGGTTTATGGACATCGTGAACAGTTAGAACACTGTTACGCGCCCATTGAGCCCCCTCCACCGATTCCATTACAGTTTCCAAATCAGGCTCAATCGCTGAGCAGAAAGCAGCAGAAACATCACCAGATGCTCCTCCAACAGCACCATGGTCATCAACATCACTCACCGACAATGGGCTATTCTCCAAAACATTACCCTCATCACCATCCCCACTCTTCGCCCAAACACTCACAACAGCAACAACAAAATCCGCCGGTTATTGTACACTACGAGTACCCAGACTTTCCCAGTATGCATCGAGTCAAACAAGTGCCCAGTGTGTTAGTGTAGGCTGTAATAATCTAAGGAACTCTTGTATAAAAAAATTGATCATAACAAAGTTGTAAAAAAGACTATGCAGTAGGCGAAACACATTTTTGTATGGTACAAACAATTTTCAGCCAGCTCTCTCCACTCTGTCACACATTATCATTTTCCGAAATTAGTAACGAGTGCAACTAATGATTCATGTTATCTGGTCATTTGAATGACCCAAGAGAAAGTTTTCTGTCAACGGTCAAACAAGTTATTACGTTATTGAGCTCAACTGAGGAAAACACTTGGGGTGCGGAAATGAAATGGATATTTGATAAAATACCCAGTGTCAGTTACATTGTTCCCACAGGCTGTCATTTTACAGGAAATGCAATAAAGATGAAAGATCTGTACTGAGAATTACTTGTCCTTTGGCTTTTTTACAGCAACTCTTTTGATACAACAAAAAATAAAAAACAAAGGAAATGTTTATGAATAATGGCAACTCTTTATAAAGACATTAAGCGAGTTAACTCGGCCGGAAATATGGTTGCTCCGGTAGAGAAAATTAGATTGGGCTTGTGCTTTTGCTAGAGATTATGGAGTAATCACTGAGAGCTCTTTCGGTCCAGAGAAAGTCATTAGGAGCAGCACAAAGAAATATGAAAGGGACTACGGCAAAATACATTGTTCCCACAGGCTGTCATTTTACAGGAAATGCAATAAAGATGAAAGATCTGTACTGAGAATTACTTGTCCTTTGGCTTTTTTACAGCAACTCTTTTGATACAACAAAATATAAAAAAAGAAAGGAAATGTTTATGAATAATGGCAACTCTTTATAAAGACATTAAGCGAGTTAACTCGGCCGGAAATATGGTTGCTCCGGTAGAGAAAATTAGATTTGGCTTGTGCTTTTGCTAGAGATTATGGAGTAATCACTGAGAGCTCTTTCGGTCCAGAGAAAGTCATTAGGAGCAGCACAAAGAAATATGAAAGGGACTACGGCAAAAAATGTAATAAGTAAGATTGTTTTAATGTAACTACTGGGCAGTTACTGTGCGAGAGGAAAAAAATACAGCTGCATCTGCACAGTGCTTTCTTTTCTATTTTTTTGTTTTTACTAAAGCAAACAGTGTTTTTTTCTGAGTAAAAGTTATATTAGCATTGAGTTGTTGAGAAATCGCAAAAAAAAAAAAAGTTTTTAATGTGAAATCCATGGCTTGTGAAATGACGTTTTGAAATGATGATGCTATGAAAGCGCAATTTCGGTTGGTGTTTTTTTTCATGGAAGCGTTTCGAAAACAAAATAGGAGCGCACTGTCCTCAATCGCTTCTCAAACGCAGAGCAATAAAAATTCAGAAAAGGAGTTGGGTTTACGAGCGGAGACACATAAAATGCAAATGAAACTGTGTTTCAAATTAAGGAAATTAAATATTTACCCAAGAGTTTCATTCTACAGTTAATCAAAGTTTTGTATGACAAACAAAATACCTAATTACAGAAAGGAACCGGTTCTTAAAACAAAGTACATATTTATATTTCATTATGGCTATCATTAACTCAATGCATTTAGACAGATGTGTTCGCACTTGACATGTATGTATAACAGAATGTCTAAAGGTTTTTTGTAGCAAAAGCACTTACACTACAAGGTGATAATTATTCTTCATAAGCCAGTAGAAAGAGTAATTATTAGATAGTTTGACGTTACGCATCATGGATTAGATTAGGTTAGGTTTCACAAAATATGGAACAGTTATTGAATGAATTTTAGCTAAAATAGTGAGTGTAAAGATTGTGTTTTTTATTTGAGCGCAAGTTATTTCAATAATGTACATTGTTATAAAATTAACGAGAATTGTAAAAAAAAAACTTACTCGGTTATAATGAAGTCAACTAATTATTGATTAAGCATGTAATACGAGTTTTAAACGAGATGTTACGCGTTAACATTTACAATTAAAAGTTAACATGTCATTGTATTTTTAATCCAGCTATTATTTCTTTGTCATGCAAGAAATGATTAGTGTAAGTAAACAAAACACTAATACACACATGGGTTTAGTAATAGATACAAAAAATATTTATGGTAGTTGTAAAAAGTCATTTTGTGTAACCAACCACTGACCATAAGTTTATAAATTATAATAGGTTAAGCTCTCTGAGGCACACCTGAACATTGTATGTACGAATCAAGTCGTTAGGTTTTAGTCGATTAAATTAAAATTGTATAAAATAAAGCGAATTCGGCGTACTTAAACATTAATTTTATAAATGTAACTAATTAAGATATCTGCAAGCGAATAGAACTACTTTAATTAAACTGGAAAAAGTATAATTATTAATACATAATATATAATGTCAATTGTACGTTCGCAAATATGTATAGGGAATAAAAAACTGATTTTGTTGTTCAAAATTTCGGCATTACAATTTTTTATTTAGATTCCGATTGTTGTCCTGGAGCCACCCGCACCTCCGGCATAAATGGATGTTTTAAGTTGCTCCGACAACCAATGCTTTCACTTTCACTTTGGAGACATTTATATGGAATTATTTTCACTTTAGTAGTGAGGTTTAATCCATGCCTTTACATGCGCTCGCTCATCCAGGATCTATAACTATTTACCTGCCATAGAAGTGCGGTCACCATTATGACCTGACTCCATTTCACTTTTACATGCAACATTAAAAAGATAAATCATACGAGGATTCAGGTATACACTATACGTTTTTATTTTGTTCGGTTAATTCTTGTCCATTTCCAGTCGACTTGCAACTTTCTAGGTCTACATCTGAATCAAATGGTTTGGAACAGGACGAAATCCTTTTTTTTTTTTCAAACCTTTCGCTTTCGCCTACCACCTGACCAACATCTTCATTTTATGGCTACTAGTGGGAAGCCATCTGCGGCCCGGTGGTGGTTCTGATGAAAAACATACTTCATCCTGGTATAACCGTTTACATTTTGTAACAATATTCCTATTACTTTGGACACCTTTATTGTTCTTGTTGACTCAGCATTTAAAATTTCACCAAACTTAAAAAACACACACGACGGTAGAACTTTTGATCTATGGATAACCATTTTAAACCATCATGTCAGCATTTCCGCTTCCAAAATGAGAAAAATGGAGTGAAAGAGAAAAATCCGGATTCATGAAATGTTTTGCATCTGCCTTTCAACACAATTTTGGAATAGTTCTATGCTGCACGCTCCAGTGATGATTTTGTTGAAGTAATACTCTTCGGAGACCTGAAAAGACAATCCCGTTTGGAAAAGCCTTTTCCCCAACTGCAACATTATATTATTCCATCGTTCTGAACGATAAAACAATTTATTGTGTGAGACGCTGACACGGATGTGATTTTTAATATTCTACTGAAAAAATAAATCTTGTCAAAGATGGAGACGGAACCGAGGAAAGTCTTTGAAAGTGAAAAAAATATCTAAGTAAATTTTAAGTATACGAAGATATACGACACGTTCCCTTACTCAGCTTCATTTCACTTCATTTGGAGACAGACGTGAAAGAAAGTGAAATGTGAGCGAGACAAGTGCAAACTTACACGCGATGATGGTCCCCACTCCCCACTATCAAAGCAAAAAATGTCATTTCAATGAATTTGGAAGTTGAATTTTATGACAGAAATTTATTCTTGTTCTTGAATTATAAATTGAGACTATGCACGTGGAGACTTCAAAAAGTGATAATTGAAGACTGTCAATTATGAAAAATATAAAAACAACAAAAATACAATGTGGTCTCAATTTCAGTCAAATTGTAAGTTTTATTCTTCGCAGTTGAGCTTCCGAACTTCCAACGGTTCCAAACAAAGCCACTAAGCCCCCTTTTAGAATGTAGAGCAGAGCTAGACATCTAGTTTGGAACGAAGCGCAATAGGAGAAACGCTTCGCGGGAGATGCTACGCTTTGAAACAAGTTTGTTTCTTGTTTTAATTCAGCTGTTCTTGGAGTAAGTGGGTATTTAAATGAAATTCGAGTCAACAACAGTGGAACAGGTCAATTCTATTTTGCGGACCGACGCGAATCGACAATCAAATCGAGACAAAAAATCCGTGCTGAAGAGTGACAGCAAAAATTGTTAAGTGCATTTACATTATTATAGTGCATTTAGAAGTTTGTGTGACTTTTTGTAGTGATAGGAAAATTTAGTAGGTTGTTATGCAATCGTTACTAGCTCGAATCAAACTGTCCAGGCAGTGATATTTTTCAGTCATGAAGAAAGCAGTCATTCATGAGCGAAATGCGGAAACGCATCAAAATTTAAGGCGTTTGTTGAAAGTAGACAATTTAAAAACAGAAACTCACAGTGCTTAGAAGGAAGGAAGATAACTTTAAGGAGGAGACATTTTGTTTGGTGATTTTTAAGTTTAAAGTAAAGTAACGACAGTCCGGATATCACAATGGCTACTCATGCTACAAGCAAGTCAGTTATTTGTGCGGAAACAGAGGTGCAAATGCACCGGATCATTTACAGTAGTGATAGGAAAATTTAGTAGGTTGTTATGCAATCGTTACTAGCTCGAATCAAACTGTCCAGGCAGTGATATTTTTCAGTCATGAAGAAAGCAGTCATTCATGAACGAAATGCGGAAACGCATCAAAATTTAAGGCGTTTGTTGAAAGTAGAAACTTAAACTTTAAGGAGGAGACATTTTGTTTGGTGATTTTTAAGTTTAAAGTAAAGAAACGACAGTCCGGATATCACAATGGCTACTCATGCTACAAGCAAGTCAGTTATTTGTGCGGAAACAGAGGTGCAAATGCACCGGATCATTTACCACTGGGACATAAAGAACTTTGACCGAATATGTACACCTGAAAATGAGGAGTTTGAACCGATCTCATCAAATGCTTTCAAGGCTGGAGGAGAAATCGGCCGAGAATCGGAATGGGAGTTGATTTTGAGTGCAGAATCAGGTAAAGGAGGTACTATCCTCACACCAAAGTGTAGCGTAATAGACAATCTATTTATGAGATGTGCACTGTTTTACTTACGTGTGGGTTCATAGGTTATCTGCAAATTTGGTTGTACCTGAAGAAGATTTTTACGGAACTGATCAAAGAAATCTCTGTGCATTTGACTGTTATGATTATGAAGGCGGATGGAACGACACTACTCAGGAGGCGTAAGCTAATTTTAAACTAATTGTGAGTTTTAAGTACTCTAAGTGGAATGTCTTATGCTTATTAACCCTATTCGTCGTACGTAGGTTGTGATAAGAATCAGATATTCACTCCAGAAGATAACGGATGGGGAATGGTTAGTCTTTCGTCAGTAGTGATTTGCTATTAGTTGTATCCTTGATGATTGTATTTTCTAAACACAAGTTTTCTTGCAGGGCTACATCATTACCATCGAAACCTTGTGGGATGAACGTGAAGTATACTTGTCGGATAACACTTTGAGGCTGCGCATTCAACTGGATATTCTTGGCGATTTAGTTAGTCGCTATAAGCGACCTTCAGCGGCGATTAAATCGGGTGGAGGGAAGCGCCGTCGCACAGATCTCGACTTGGTGGAAAGCGAAGAAGATCCTAGTACTGCGCTTTTGAAAAAGGATTTACGAAAGCTGCTGAAGAGTCATAATGGTGCTGACTTCACTATAGAATGTGAAGGGAAAAGTTTCCCAGTTCATAAGTCCATTTTAACAGGTACGGATCAGCAAATAAATATAAAGAATTATGAAATTGATGACATTAGTAATTGTTACCTATGTACCACTTTTTCAGCTCGGAGTAAGGTGTTTGATGCTATGCTGAAACACGACACGATGGAATATAGATCTAAAACTGTAAAAATCACAGATATGTCAGCATCAGCCGTTACAGGAATGTTGGACTACATTTACACGGGCGACATACGTCATGCTTCAGACATTGAATATTTAGTCAGCCTCGTAGAAGCAAGTGACAAGTACGAGTTAACCGACTTGAAGACCCAGTGTTTTAAACGACTTGTCGATAAACTTAGCAACGAGAACTGCGGACGAATCTCGATCATTGCGTACATGCACAATGCAGAAATCGACGTTTTGCAGGATATTCGCACCTATTGCCAGAGGTAGAATGAACAGTTTCCTCATCTCAGGCCCACGATAATATACAATGCAAATCTATACCTATTCTTTTTTTTTTTGCAGTAACTGGGACACCCTCATGAAATTATCCTCTTTTAAAGAATGTGTTATCGCCTCCCCAAGGGCCTTTTTTGAAGACATCAAAACTGACAGTAGTAGTTCAAGTAGCAGCTCTTCCTCATCTTGTGACGAGGGAAAGTAAACACCACGTTTGGAAACTCACCAGATCTCGCTATGAATTCCAAACGCAAGCATACATTTTCTAAGCTGTTACTTTAATTTCTTTAACCAAACGATCCTACAACCTGTCAAGTTGAATG